>JADLZN010007622.1:0-217500 GCA_018155175.1 Sinocyclocheilus anophthalmus | reverse complement strand
GTCCACAACGGTTTCATTGCCATTGATTTAAGCTAACAGACGCCTGCACTGTTGATTCTGAAGGCCTTAAGGCAGATTTATTTGACCCTGGCAACACGATTGCTGAATTCTGATTGGATAAAATGTACTAATATAAACATACATGCAATGCTGGAAGCAGTGCAACCAAGAGAAAAGCTATAAAATGAAGAGAATAGACTATTGGAAATAATTTAATACACATTCATGGAAAAATAAATCAGTAATTCTGATAGTGTTTAGGCCAGCAGAGAAGACTTTGCAGGCCCTGACGGCCCACCACTGGGTTTTTGTATATGCTTTATTTTTTAAGACTGTTTTTTTCCCCAAGATGCCAGTGTTTCCTTTCGTAGCTATACCAATATTTGATTTCAAAAACAGTATCATAACTATTCAACTATATCTTATGATTTTAAATCTGTACTTAACCTCAGAACGATCTCAAAGTAAGAAGAGGTGCTAAAGTCTGATTTTGTGGTGGCTGTGCTTTAAAATTAAATGATAATAATCTTAATTCAAGTGAAGAAGGATTTTGAAAGTCTGACAGTAATCACTGTTGGTTAAGCCGGCCTGCTTTAAATGCTTGAAAATGATTAACAGTTGAAAACATTCATTAGTAATTTAGAAAAGTAATCAAAATGTAATCAAACGTAATTAGTTACATTAGTAAAGTAACTGAAATGGTTACACTACTTGTTACATTTTAAATAAAGTAACTTGTAATTTGTAACTATTACATTTCCAAAGTAACCTTTCCAACACTAATTATTTTTTACTAATCTTTACATAAATACAGTACATTAGTTGGACCAGCCAGTTCCACAATTTGTTAAATGGCAAACAAACATTTCACCAATAAAATGTAACGTTTTAACCTCCTCATTTGACAAATATCTGTCTGCAAAGGGCAGCACGCTATTGAATTTAGTTTGTACTATTTTTCTGAACAAAATTTTGCATCTCAAGAAATGTGTTAGAGTAGGGTCTGGGAGGCCCTAATTATTCAGGTTTTTCTGTTGACGACAAGTGCATCGTCAAATATGTAGTTTTGCATATGAACATCTAACCAGCACCAGTGTGTGTGAAGCTTTATTCTGAGTCAGCACTCCTAAACACACTTTGGAGGAGCTTTAGTGGAAATCAGATGCCGTCTTCTAAAATGGAGTTTATGGGGTTTGCGAGCATCTAGTACATTCAAACTGCATGATGGGAGGTTTTCAAGAGGCAGGTCAATGGTTTACCATGCTAAATGTCAAGCATGACTGCTCCTCTAGCGCGGCCTCCACTTTCAGTCAGCAGTCGGCTTTGGGCAGAAAATTAATTCTTGGCCTGCCTTTTTCCGGGGATGAAAGAGGATCTATCTGAGACTGCCAAATCAAGCTGACTGCAGTCTTCCGCTCAACACAATAAGTGTTTAAGCTGACATAAGCCATTACTTCTCTCAACCACTCAACTGTGCACCAGGCCATGAGGGATTGTGTCATGCACTGTTTAGACAACTGGCACCGGAACTGTCCTGTTTTCTAATGATATTTTATGTTGCTCATTGGATTGCTGTAGCCTTGGCTCCATCGTTTCGTCAAAACGAATGTTTACAGTAAGCCTATGGGATTTCACCCCTGGTAGAAGTGAGACTCATTAAGCACATGACTCAGCTAAAACGATGTGTTTATTAGCCACTCTGTTTCTCCAATAGCTGTCCGAAAAAAGGACTACGCAGAAAAAATGGTACTTGACTTCTGCTATGACCCTCTTATACTAATAGCTCTGCTTTCAGTTAGCATCTGGAACTGTTAGCACAGGAGAGTTATCAAATCAGTTGTTTTCACTCCGTTCATGAAAAAATGCATTGATCCGCAGCTGGGAAGGACTCGATACTTTCCTCTCATCATGACCTCCGAAAAAGCCCCGAAGTCATTATCAGATTGAGAAGTTAGTCTAGATTAAAAGTGCTATATTGGTGTGGGCCTGCCTTGCATTGATTTTCAGTGTCTAGCGTACTGCTAGACTGAAGGGCTGTAAAGCAATAGCAAATGTAGACGGTATGCATAATAACTAGCTAAATTTGTGCATTTGACCTTTCCATGTATACCAGGTTAAAAATACGATTTCTAAGCCTCATTGTCAATTATGTACTGTACTACTACTTCTACTAATATTTTTTACTTTATTTGTTAAAGAATAAATCACACAATGTTTCTTCCAGGTTTTAGGTTTTTAACAGTAAATCTCTGTTGCAGGATTTTGCCAACACATAATTGATAACATTTTAAAAGTTAAATTATTATTTAAATCGCTGATGGCTGTATTTAATTACCAGTTTTTGCTAATAAATTTGTATTAAGTCACAAATCTAGAAAAATTAAAACACACAACACAGAATTTCACAAGGGCCTATTATTATAAAAAAAAATAATAAATTGTTAAGTTGTTATAGTTTTATAAATTCAGTTGAATAGACATGTTTTCGATTATAACGTAAACCATTAAAATGGAAACCAGAAAACTCAATGGGGGGGGTGGGTTGGGGCTGATCTTGATTTTAGGATCCTTTTTAACTTTGATAAATTGTTATTAAATGTTTAGTTAACTTAAATTGGTTAAAACGTTTGACTGTTTCAATTAGTTTTTCAATTTAAGTTAATTATTTCAATAAATTATTAATTAGACCTTTTTTTGATAACTATTTAGTTTAACCCAATAAAACAAAGTCCAGAAAAAAAATGGAAAAACAGATTTGGGGGGGGGGGGGGGGGGGCTCATTTCATTGGAGGAAGTTTACATAGTTCCTATAACTGTCCCTATAATCTTAACACACATTTTACATAGACTCACTCATCGAACGAAACCGTGCATATAGAAAAAAGTGTAGATGGACCGGAACCGCAGTTTAGCCACTTCTCCGTCCACACTGTGAATATCAAACTTAAATGACAGTACTGTCGGCCATCTTGCGTCACTTCAGATTTCCTACTGCAAGTGTGACGTGCAACCATGGAATTACCCTAGGGGTAGGGCTTTTCAAAAGATCGCAGCCGCTCCATGTGATTAGTAGTTAGTCTCCAGCACGTGCGTTCAGATGGAGTGGCATTTACTACACATAGCCGTAGTTCACTGACAATTAGGCAATATCGCGTTCATAATTGCAGCTATTCATCTGCGATTATGAACGCGATATCTCAGTGAACTACGGCTCTGTGTAGTAAATGCCACTCCATCTGAACGCACGTGCTGGAGATTTACTACTAATCACAGGAGCGGCTTTACTGACGAGATGCGCATGAAAACTGCATTAGATTTTTTGCACAGCCCTACCTAGGGGTAGATTTATTTTTCAGGGGGACCATCTTGGTGGCTATAGTTCCTATAATTACCCAGTGTGAAAGTCCTTATTGGACCCTACTTTTAGTTCTTTTCAATGTCTGCTTTCTCCCTTGGACCTCTCAGAGTCCATAAGAGAAAGACTCCGCTACGCTCATAAATTCCTGTTGGGGTTATTGTTAATATGTTGTCCCCTGGGGCAAGTTTTATGATTTTGCACTTTTTAAATGGCTCAGTCCTTCCACCCTTGCGGTCCTGCCACTGTTCACTTCATGCATATTCTCCCCAAACTAAAATCCAATGGACTATGTCAGTGACGTAAATCAAGCAGCAGTTTTTATCTCGTTGTCATTGCAGATGTATAACGAGCCATTAGAATGATAAATTTGATACGATGTCTCAACACCATTACACAAGCATTATCTTACTGGGGAGAAGGTGCTGGTGCAAAAAGCTTTTTCAAAACAATGAAACTGTGGGCGACAGCAAGGAACCGGGGGTGTAATAAAGAATAGATGGCACGGTCTCAAAAGAAAAAAGAAAAGAAGATACATTTGATGTTATGATTTCACTCTCTCATATAATAAATGTAATTTTAAAGAGCTTATTGATGTCTTTGACATTTTTAACAATGTGTAGTTGTGTAAGTAAATAAATTTCGCAAGTCTTTATGAATGTTTAGCATTAAGTGTACAATTATATACAGACACATACAAACATACTTAATGTATTTCAGAAAGTAATTTATTCATTTGACGACAAAGCTGAATTTACCCATCTTTCGTGTCAAATGATTTTTCATAAATCATGTGGTCATATTCTAATTATTATTAAGGTTGAAAACAGTTATTTAATATTTTGGTGCTCCTTTTTAAAGATTGTTTGATTAATATAATAGATGTTTTTGTAAGATTAGTATTTATCTTTACTGTTACTTTTGATCGAATTAATAAACTTTTATTTATACTTAATACATATGCATATACACACACACACACAGAGTAGAAGTTCTTAAAAGATGCATAACAATGTAAATAAATTATTATTTGGACGAGCATATCTGCCTTGAATGCCTCGAGTCATTTTTAAATTTACTTTGTGTCACTTTTTGATCTGCATTACAGTTAATAATCATACATATTCTTTAATAAGCTTAGTGTCAAAGAAATCTTCTGGCCGTACACTGTATGCTAAACATGAATAATCCATAAAATGCAGCGAAGTAAATTACATACATTAATCACACAGACAAGGGACATTTAGTTACTCAGAATTTTCAAAGACATAGAGACAAGCTCTTTAGAATCAAAGCCATTTTAATTTACCATGAAGTTTCTACTGGCAATATTCATTTCCTTCATGTATAATTTGGTCTCAAACTCTAATCTCTCAAATCTAATCTCAGATTACAGGCATGGATGATTTGTAGCAGAGATAAACCACATGATCAGATGCTAAAAATGATTTTGCTATAATTCATTCTTATAGGGTCACTTCTGTCACCTTCAGAGATATTTATAAAACGGCTTCTCGTCATAGTGACAGATGTATTAGCAGAAGCCATAAATAAGAGAAGCACCATCAATGGCAACGCCATCATGTTAATAGGAAAAAATAAAGCCGTTTTCTCAACCCCAAAAGAGAATGTGTTGCATGTATTGGCATTTGGATGAACTGATGGAATTCTGTTTATTAGCATTCAACTATTCAGATTCAAAAATTACATTCAGATACCTTCAAACACTAATTGGCAAACAGTGTATTCAGAACACACTTGTAACAGATGGGCCGCCCATGTCAGCCAATTTCAGGAACCAGGAATTACACATTCATTAGCATTCATGTTGTGAACAGCCCCCACTCACCAATACCATCTCGAATTAGGCATATTTTATCTTCATACCACTGGCATCTAAGGATAGTCAAGTGCTTATTCATAATATCAAGCTATTTTCCTCAGGGCAAAAAATGAAATAATCCCCAGTGCGGTTCAAATAGCGAATGTAA
Source organism: Sinocyclocheilus anophthalmus (assembly GCA_018155175.1). Lineage (NCBI taxonomy): Eukaryota > Metazoa > Chordata > Actinopteri > Cypriniformes > Cyprinidae > Sinocyclocheilus > Sinocyclocheilus anophthalmus. Next base: position 212,154 of record JADLZN010007622.1, on the reverse strand, counting down.
ACTGTTTTTTTTTTTATGTAATCGAACCACAAATATTGGTAATATCCTCTGTGCGCCTCAGGGTTTATAGTTATATGTCGTCCGCTCGAGTTTTAATAAAAATCTTGCTCCCTCAGTCACCAGTGATCTTCAATACTAAACACATTTGCCTTTGAGCAATATGTGTACATATTCAGTAAATGTCATCAGCTCACAAATGTATTCATCATCAAAAAACAAAAAAAAAAAAAAAAACAATTCTTAGAGCGCTGAAATCTATCTCATATCGCTTTAGGGGATGAGGGCACTGGATTCAGGAATTTGAATGATTTCAGTCTGGACATTTTTTTTTTTTTTACAGATATGTCTTTGTACGAGGGCTAAAACATGTTGTTGTTTTTTTGCCAGACTGAACAAAGAATAAATCATAACACATTCGTCTCTATCTCAGAATACAATCCATCCAAAGCACAGAAATGTAAAAGTATAGCTTCACAATAAAAAAAAGTTAAAAGGGTCATGAATTGCCTTTGTTTTGTTGTTGTTGTTTTGTTGTTGTTTTTTTTTGTACTGTTCTCTGAGTTCCACTTACAATGATATCAATATTTTTACATCAAAAAACAATTTAGAAATAACAGTCAATTTTCTGTCCTGTTTTGACCCCTTTCATTGTAATGCTTTGTTTGAATAGGCATGGCGGATTGTAGACTCGGAGGTAAACGCCCACTGCTGTGATTGGCTAAAAGTTGTGTATGTTTGACAGCCTACATGCTATGGAGGACCAAACCTGCAGAAATTAAAAATAAATAAATAAATAAATGTGTGTATAAATACACGTATTCTTGTTTAAATACATATATAAATAATTAAATGTGTGATGAAAGTAGTCAAATAAATAAAATAAATTGGTGGCCTCATCCTAACTGTTTTCTTTTAATCACTCATTTATTTCTGAATGTAGTTCTGCATTTATTTTTTCCTCTGCACAACATGCTAATGTGAGGGTGTCAACCATGGACTTGGTCGTGTCTTGTGATAGAAAAAAAAAAAAAAAAAAAAAAAAAAAAAATTTTTAAAAAAAAAAAACAACGGGGATGTGGCTTTCCCGCTGACAGGAAATGCATGGTATAAATCCAGTATAGCCAAGTAAAGTCACTTTTGCCGTTCAACAAAGCAAGATACATAGAAAAATTGAGCCATATTTTCCGTACAGTATCTGTGACTTTACAAAAGACCCAACGGAATGGCCAGAGGTGTCATTCCCCGGCACTCGATTAATCGCCACACGCACTTGGCGTCTCTAAAGTACACGACAATGGTATACACTTTTAACCGTCAAATAGATTTGAGGAAAATTTACACGTAACACAACCAACTGCCCCCACCAAACCTGAACCTTACAATTAACGCACTATAATACTAGACGATTGCAGAATTAAAAAACTATGGACATAGGCAGCACTTCCAGTCAAACCTTTGAGCCCTCTGAACTGGCTGTCGTCATTGGTAGGCACATGAAACCACTCTGCATGATGGCACGAATCTGAAAAAAGAAAGAAGAAAGATCATTAATCAAATTGTTAGTAATTCCCAATTATTACTTTAAACTCAGATTCAATTCTATTGCCTTTTGGCATGACATTCTGAAATACCGTAGAATACTAAGCGACCACCTGATAATTTACCCACTTCTCTACCGTTGATGGACACTATCTTTTTTTTTACACAGCGGCACAACCGTTGCCTGCCCACCCCCCAAAGTTAGTTACTGTATTATACAAGGAACGTTTTTTTTAAAGTGTAGAATACGAATTTAGCAGTTTATTTTAATAAAAAATCTCAAAATTCTAAAAGGGGGCATTAAATGAGAATAATGAACATTCACAGTTGGTTGTGTTCCGTAAAGTAATTTTCCTCAAAAGGCTATTGAAGTTAGACAAGTGTATACCAATGTGTAGTATGTAACTTTAGGACCGTCCCATGATTGCGAGATCGAATGCCCAGGAAATAATGACAACTCTGGTCATCATTTTGGTCGTTTGTAAAAGCACAGAAACAATCGGCTCAGTTTTCTGTGTCTCTGCTCGATTGAACAGCAAAAAGTGACTTTACGGAGGCTATACTGGATTTACACCAGCATTTCCTGTAAGGGAAAGCCAGCGCCCCCAGCTATCACAAGAACCAGAACCAAGTCCATGGTTTGACACCCTCTCATTAGCATGTGTGCATAGAAAAATAAAATGCAGAACTACAATTCAGAAAATAATGAGTGATTAAAAAGAAACAGTTTTAGGATGAGTTTAGCAATTTCCTAAACATAGTTCCAGGCACACCAATTATTTAATTATTTGCCTATAGTTCATCACCGTTAATTATATAATATACATCTTAAACAAGAATATTGGATTATACAACACATTATGTATTTATTTAGGTAATTATTTATTTTGAATTTCTGCAGGGTTTGTCCTCCTAACATTCTACACAGCGGAACGCTCGTGATTTTAAATACTAAAACTATCTGTAATAACAGGCAAAGCAATAGTGATCACATAATAAAGACAGTTACTCACTTGTGTGGTGCGGCATTACTGTCGGATCCAATATATTCGGCACAGCATCACCTTTTAGTTTCAATCTTTCTGAAAATCCTGCGTTAGATTTTCTTCGTTGGCAGAGGCGGTGTTTAGCCACACTATTACATAATAGAGTGGCACATTCCACAAGCTGTCATTTTGGCAGAATAGCTTCAATATAAGCTGTTTTTAGATTAATGAGAAAGTTTTGAGTTCTGAAACTTTTTATAGCACAATCCCCTCTTATACTGTATGTCAAAAGATCAAGGGAATTTTGATTTGTGTTGAAACCACTGTTGACGTCACTTTAGCTTTTAATGCAGCTAATTAGTGCTGTCAAAAGATTAATCACGATAAATCACATCCAAAATAAAAGTTTTTGTTTACATAATGTGTTTATACGGTGTATATTTATTATGTATATAAAAGCACACACATACATTATATATTTAGAAAATATTTACATGTAAATATTTATATTCATATAATTTATATAATAAATATATTTAATATATAAACAACATTTTAAAATTATATACCATGCAATGGTGTGCATTTAAATATACATAATAAATATACACAGTACACAACCATATATTATGTATACATTACCTTTTATTTTGGATGTGATTAATCGTTTGACAGCACTACAGCTAATCTAATCAAAATTAATCATATAATATACTGCATATATAATAATTTTGATTAACAAATCCTGTGCAAATGCAATGAATTGTAGAAGTAATTTATCTGTCAAAACTGAATGCAGAAATTCTGACACAAAGACAGTCAATCCACAATGTGATGTTTAATGTAGTGTTATGTGGAATTTTTGGCCAATCAGATTTCATGGCTGGAGGAGCTACCATAGTGTGATGCTGCATAAATAAATCCAAGCAAAATATGCTATCCCTCATTTCAGTCATGGCTGGACAAAAACTCTTATGTACATGAAAGACAATGCCCCCTTGTTAGCACTCTGTGTTATGTAGGTTAATACGTCATGAATAGATTTGGACTAAGACTTTGGAATTTAAAAATTCCCAGTGAACACAAAAATTTCACAGATCACTACACCCTTCAGCCAATTATAACACTGAATAGAAAGAAGATCTCATTATTGGACCAAACTAAAGCAAATGAAACTCATGATGTGTATTCACTGCTCCATTTGACTTTGTGAGGATGTGAATATCCTCTTAAGATCACATGGCTGCGTTACAATAGAGTTATACAGTAAATATCTAAAACATATACCATTATATCACTGATCAGGAGTTCTGATATCCTTATAGAATTGCTAGTCTGTTCAAAGAAGCCATCAAACATAGGGGTTTATCTACATAAACTAGAGTTTACGTTCACCGACAACACTTGAACTTAGTCCCAGCACAATACTTTCCTTTAAAGTTTAATATACTAAGAGTATGTTGTTGTTCACTGATATTGGTGGCCTGCCACTGAATCATTTGCTTTTTTGAGTTTTGTCTACGACATTCCAACTCCTACAACCCCCATCCATCAATATCAGTCCTCACTGAATATTTATTACCTGGTATTTTCAGAAAAGTCCTCCTAATTCACCATGACTCCGGCGGAACAATTGTGTGCTTCATTCGCCGTGCTCAGATTTGTGATAGACGTGCAGTAAAATCGATGGGGAGATACATTAAGCACCAATTTAAATGATCTAAAGCAGTTACTCTTCAACAATAATGGTTCTTCAAGCTTGAGCCCAATTAATTTCCGAGCGACTATTTACACGGTTCACGCATAATTTAAATTTCCTTGGGTTACAACCAGCCATAGTGGTCCCAGTTTGTAGGACAACCTTGAGGTAAACAACAGTAGACTTTCTGTACGCGGCACCGACGTAAGGGCAATTACTTCCTTTGACCTTGTTTTTTACTCCCACCACGTGCCGATAATACGTAGCCACAGAGACTGCATGTAGGCGATAGGCACCTGCAGACATGTGAAAGCCAACATCTTTTCATGTGCGGAGTGGCGTGCAGAGGAATGGCATGAGCGCCGGATAGGATCAAAGGCAGTCGAGTGATTGGCAGAGTTTCCACAGGGCAGTGGCTGATTGAGTCTGCCGTACAGCGTGCCAGCATGGCGCACAACCCCAGCTGGAGCCTAGGTAAAATAAGCAATCAACAGTACGGGCCCCTTGAGAGCCTCCGGGCTCCGTGCGAGAGAGTTTTTGTGCGGGTGGAGGGTGAACAAAGGATTGATTTGGTGTTGCTCTCCTAATGAGGAGACATACACCAGCCAACGCCCGTCGTGTCCTTGCCTTTAACCTTTCCTCTAAATAGATTATCTGCGGCGTGACAGAGCGGAGCCGAGTGTGAGGTCCCCACCTGGATGTTCGCTCATGTCAAAAGCTCAAGGGTTTGGGTGTTTCATAAGGACAGCGGGTCCGGCAGATGCTCAGCGGTGCGTTCCAGAAATGGACCCTGATGCACAAATAGGAAACTGCTTCACCATTATGGAGCTGAATTGGTATGCGAGGGACACAGTTCGTTACAGTCCTGCAGTTTCTGTGAGACCCTCTGATAAGCATGGAGTGCCACCTCTTGGCAGTATGCTTTCAAGCAGTAGGACCCCCGAAGGTTGAGAGAGCACAAACAGGACAAACTAAATAAAGACTGTCTGAATAGTTTCGATCTTTCGGTGAATTCGAGTGTGACTTAAAATCAGCATGCCACATGCTGATGAAGTATATACCACTGGCAGGAAGTTAAAAGTGGTGCCATTCCTTCATGGTGCAGTATATCCTAATTTCTCTAGTGAGGATAAGATATTAAACCTCTCTCATTTTGGCATGCCGCAACACATGGGACAATTCAGTGCACTAATGCCCGCGGGATCCATTCATTCAACCAATGAGAGATTCTGTCATCCCGCCCTCATTTGAATAATATTAGAGGATAAATTACTACTATTATGAGGCGAAAACCTTAATAACGTTCTACAATCCAATCACAACTTTGCAGCAGTCATGTTGGCCGAAGGATAGAAGGCTCATTAAAGAGGTTTAAGTTGGGAGCGTTTCCAAGACGCACGGTAACCTCCTAAGCCGGTCTTCCATGTAAATCCCTAAACAAATGGAATCAGGACAGTCTGCACCAATTAGAGAAGTCAGACATGTTGTAGCTTTCTCTCCTTCCAACAACCTTAAGGATTCACAAAACTTCATCAAAGTGCACCAATACACAAGTAGGCACAGATGGTGTTAAACATGCTGATGATGAGCCAGCTAAATTTCACACTTGTGCTTTTAAAGATGAAGGGGTAAGTGAGAATTTAACATAGTTTAGCAAAGTTTACAGAACAGACAGCAGGTCATTAAGCATCTGATGAATTGAGTGAATTGAATGGTCTTTTGGAGCTCCTGAAGGGAACTGCAGGAAAGGGATGCTACTCGTAGGGTCATTCAAAAGTTAAAAAAATGTCAAGGTGATACAACCGTACTGATAACAATGCTTGATTGAAAAATTTATTTGTTTGACATAATATTTAATAATTATTTCTTAGGAAAAAAGCATTGCTTCACTGCTTATTAATATTTGAAACACTCTTTCCAAAAATATGTGGGGAGACCAACAAGCACGAAGAAACAAAAATGGGAAATTATATCATAGGACTCCTGCAGACACTTATGACGATATGTCAAGTTCTTTGAAAGATGATATAAGCGTTTGAGTATGTCATTAACTTCAACATTTCACATGGCATATTACACTAAAAATAATGCTATTATTAACAAAAAAATAATAATACAGTGTAAGATTTTTGGAGAAACTTCTTTGTAGTGCCCTTTTTATTTATTACTTCTAGCATATTAACAATAACTTTCCTAAATAGTTATTTACAATTTATGTTACCATTTAATTGCTGAATTATAATGTTCAACCGTTTCCATAAAAAAATACTGTGTCATAAAATATCAGATCATTTGACCTTTAGCCGAACCAAGTTAGTTCAGGTTGTAAAATGTCATGTGGTCCAATTGAATAATATTTATGAATGAATGTTTATGATTTCTATTTCTGAAATAATAATAATAAAATAATTAATAATACTTTAAATTAAAACTATTACATTTTGAGGTAATGAGAGAGATGTTTACACCCAAGGTGTAAGGAAAATATGCTATTACCTTTAATTCATGTCTACATCACATGACATATTTAACCAACATGAACATAAAAAGTACATTCCTAAAAACGCAGCACATGGTTTATATATTACTGACAGACATACTATGGTAGCTATTAGGTAGTATTTTTTATTTTATGCTTTTCATTTATGGCTCATTTAAATAATTTAATCCTTTGAATTCAGTCAGATTATTTTTTATAACATTCTGATAAAAACAAATTAGCAGTAATATATATTTTCACACAAGAGCCGGTACCGCCCCGCTCCCTTTAAAGTGCTCACTTTGAGTGATCTGCCCTTCAGTGTGAGTAGGACACAGCACTGCATGCTTCTGTGTGGAATTTGCCCATAGATTTGTGCATTACATACATACTATACAAACAGGTGGAACGCTTACTGTTGTTCATCCATTTGTGGAGGAACTCATCCCTAGTGAGATTTGCAACGCCGCCCTAGCAAGTGCTGTCAAATTGCCTGGATATGAAGAGGATCTAAACCACCACTGCCAAATACTTCAGTCGTGTTAGGAAAATTCAAGACGGCATTAAAAACTTCTACCTTTTCCTGTTACCACACAATTGTTTTTAATTCTCCTTGACGCCGTGGACAAGTGAAACTGTCCTCATTAAAACACCACTCCTCTCACGCCAAGCAGAGCAAGGCAATGATTCTCTGGCATTTAAGAGGAGTAAATAAGAAGAGGGAGGCGGCGGCATCAGGCAAGAACGCATGGCCTGCTGGAAATTGGTGTCAGTTCCCCAAATTAGCGGCTACGCAGTGAATCTGAATGGAGTCATTTGAGCTTGATCATTCGTGCCACATGATTTTGTCCTTGCATAATTTTTTCTATTCTGAGCATACGGTATAGAGAAGTAATTTGACATTTCTGGGTCAAAGCCTATTGCCAAAGCAAGATTTTCTTCATTTTCCTTTTTTTTCTCTCCCTTCTCCCTCAAATTGGTACAAGGGGGCAGTATGGCTCCTGGCACACAGTGATTTGCTCGCAGTGTGCACATGTGTACGTACAAGCATATAGAATGGATGCCTCTGTGACTTTGTGTAGTGCCTTCAAATGGCCTAAGTGGATTTCATCCACTAAATCTGGCCGTAACCCAGGATTCACAGAAAGCCCACTCAGGGCTGAAAGCCCAACCTGACCTCTGGAGACGCACAGAACTGTGTTTCTGCTGCTCTGAGAGTTGAGGAGGGGCTTTCAGCCAGATTTACAGAGGTAGCATGACTAGTCCATAACTGTCAAAGGAGGCTAGGAACTGAGGACAACAAAGAGAAGAAAAAAATAAATTTTCGGTTTAATTTCTGCACTGATTTCGAGAAATGCTTCAAAAATATAAATACTGCAATATAAACTTATAAGAATTCATCAATATTTCCATTTTTCTACAAAATTCTACTACATTTAAACCCCAACCATGTTTGGTTCTATCAAATATTTATAAACCCAGGTTACTGTAGGATTTATGAAGGTAAATCTAAGACTTTTTTTAAAATGTCACAATACGACAAAAAATAGCTTAACTGGAATATGGAAATAACTTTTACTGTACCTTCTGATCACACTGCAAAAACATGATGTTCCTCAGTATTTTTTGTCTTGTTTTCCAGTGAGAATCACTCAAGATACTAAAACAAAATCAGATATCAGTTCTTGTTTTAAGCAACTAATTTCTTTGTTCAAAATTATCTCAGAAAACCAGACTTCAGTTACTTATTTTCAGTAAATGGAATTTGATATGAATGTTTCGATTTTAAAACTGGACAAACATACTGAAGAATGTATGTATTTTTTTTTTGGGGGAAAGGCAATGTATATTATGGCAAGTCTTTTATGAATTCTAGACTTTCTGATCTAAATAAGCCAACCCCCTCCTTAGGTCTTCTTTGTAGAAACTGGAATGAATACATAAACACAGGCACTTTAACTAAAGGGTATACTTCAGCCAAAAATGAAAAGTATGACATAGTTCTCACCCTTATGTCATTCCAAACCCGATGGACATCGTTAAAATGTGACATGTGGTTCAAAAATAATTATATGAAGCTACAAGAATACTTCTTGTGCGCAAAAAAAAACTAAAATAATGACTTTATTTAGATCTCCCTTATAGGAATGTTTACCCACGAACCAATCGTGTACGGGGATGCTGCACATGGTCAAAGAAGGACACGCAGGAGAAGAAATGTTGAAAAAACTTCGTTTTCTTTGCGCACAAAAATATCTGCATCATGATAATTCTTATGTATTTTATGTAAAATGTGGTTCTATAAAACATACGTAAAGTTTTTTACAGGTACTAAAACGTATCAATACGGACGATTTCAGCACTCTAAACCGTACAAAAGACTCTACATATTTCGCATTTAGAACGCGACAAAAAGTCGCGTGTTAAGTAGTCACCCGCGTTCCTGAAGGAGGGCACGGAGGTCACGTCGGAGGGACGACGGAACTTGGGATCTCGCTTAGAGGGACCAATTTACTTTGAGTGTAAACTAAACGAGCCATTGCACATTGGCATGCGATTATTGCATACAGCTGCTGCTGATCACAGCGTGCGGTAAGTAGGCAGCAGGTGCAGCGATATTCAGCTTTTCGCTTCGGAGCCGAAGCCGGTGACCCGGGCCGCTCAGCGGTGGTACAGGAGCTGTGGAGACGGGACGTGACATCTCTGTTCCCTCCTACAGGGAACGAGGGTTACACAAGTAACAGATACGTTCCCTTTCAGTCAGTCACTCTCGACGTCACGTTGGATGACCGACGAAATTGGGATCCTACTAAAGGGCCACAGCTACTGCCCCTTCCTGTGTCCTGTGGAAGCCACCTGTGCCCCTATTTTTTGGTGTAAGCCAGGGCCTGCACAGGAGGACCAGCTACTGCTACTATGGCAATACCCACTGAGTAGACTGGATAACACTGGGGAAATGCACCTGTTCTACTTGGAACAGGGACTTTACGGAAGCTCCAACTTTCCCGAAGGAGGTTTCAGAAGCAATGCACATATGGACATTCCTTAGGTGCATGTGGAAGAATGGAGGTGATTGAACCCTATTGGAATGGCAGAAGTCTGCCGGGGAACCTTCAACACCGGGCATTCACAGGACTATACGTCGGACTTTACACACCCCATTGAGATCCACTAAGGTCTTACAATGAAACCAGCTTCTACGGTTCTCGATCGCTGACTTTACCACATCCGCGACGTCCCCCCCCTGAAGGACTCCGGCGCGGACGCATTGACACGTTCTGGCGTGCCGGAGGGGACGGAGGAACTCTAAAGGGTTCCGTCAGGGATTACGACTTTCTGGCACTGATTTTCAAGCCGACACCGAAGCCGGGCGGGCCTCTCTGTGCCTCTACCTGTTTGAGTTGAGAACACAGGAGGATACCGGCTCCAAACGAAGGCTATAGAATCTAGCGAATGTGTGAGGGGTCGCCCAGCCCGCAGCCCTACAAATACCTGTCAGCGAGGCGCCACGAGCCAGCCCCCAGGAGGATGCAACACCTCTAGTTTAGTGAGCTCGCAACCTGAGCGGGCAGGCCACACCCTGTGCCTGATAAGCCAGGGAAATGGCATCCACAATCCAGTGGGCCATCCTCTGCTTAAAGACGGCATTCCCCTTCTGCCGGCCTCCGTGTCAGACAAAGAGCTGGTCTGAGGTCCTGATGCTTTGCGTCCGGTCTACGTAGCACCCTAAGGCTCGGACGGGACGGAGCAAACAACTAGGGCTGGGTCTGCCTCCTCCGAGGGCAGCGCTTGGAGGTTCACCAACTGATACCATGAAGGGCGTAGCGGGAACCTTGGGCACGTAGCCGCGCCGGGGCCTCAGGGTTACCTGGGAAACAGCCGGCCCGAACTCCAGGCACGAATCGTTGACCAAAAATGCGTGCAGGTCCCCTACCCTCTTGATAGGGGCCAATGCCAGCAGGAGCAAAGTCTACATTGAGAGGAACTTCAGCTCAACCACCTGCAAAAAAGCTCAAATGGGCCCTGCTGTAGTGCCGTAAGCACCAGACTCAGTCCCAAGAGGGTATATGTATAGAGGGGGGCCGTGGAGGATTTAGTCTTCTCGCCCCCCTAAGGAACCTGACGATTAAGTCATGCTTCCCCAACGACCTCCCGTCTACGGGGTCGTGGTTAGCAGCAATCACAGCGACATAGACTTTGAGGGTGGAGGGAGACAGCCTGAGCTCCAGCCCTTGCTGCAGAAAGGAAAGCACAAACACAATCGGGCATCTCCGGGGGTCTTCTCAACGAGAAGAACACCACTCAACAAACAGGCTCCACTTCAAAGCGTAGGCGTGTCTCGTAGACGGTGCTCTCGCTGATTAACAGTGATGGTGTCAACTAACCCCTTGGGGAGGCCACCTGAACCTCCAGCGTCCGTCCGGGACCAGACATGAAGATTGCCACCCTTTCCCTCTTTGAGGGTCTTGAACCCCGCGGTGCCAAAGGGTGCCCAGTCTCTGAGTTAGTAGATCCTTCCTCAGAGGAATCTGCAAGGGAGGGGCTGTCATGAGGAGCATTAGTTCCCGGGAACCAGGTCCGGGTAGGCCAAAAGTGTGCCACCAACCGGACCTGCTCCTCATCCTCCCTGAACTTGCACAGCAACTGTGCAAGAAGGCCCACTGGGGGAAACGCATACTTGCGAAGGCCCCCGCGGCCAGCTGTGTGCCAGAGCATCCGTGCCTGGAGTGTTCCGGCGGTCAGGGCGAAGAACAACTGGCAGTGAGAGGTTTCATGAGAGGCAAACAGGTCTACCTGAGCGGCTCTGAAATGTCCACAAACCAGCTGGACCGTCTGGGGATGGGGTCGCCATTCTCCCGGGAGCGCAGCTCGGGACAGCTCGTCGGATGCCCGGTTGAGCAGCCCAGAAATGTGAACAGCACGAAGCAACCTCAGATGATTCCGACTCCAGAGGAGGAGGTGGCGGGAGAGTTGCGACATGCGACGAGAGTGCAGACCACCTTGTCGGTTGATATACGCAACGGCCGCTGTATTGTCCGTACGGACCAGTACATGCTTGCCTCGTAAGCGCCCTTTGAGACGGCTCAGGGAAAGGTGCACTGCCAGCAACTCGAGGCCAGTTGGATTGCCCGTGCAGCGGTGGTCCAATTTCCAAACCCGATCGAACACGCAAAGCCCGTTGTAGTGGGACCCCCAGCGGTGGTTGATGGCATATGCGAACCAGAATGAATGGGAGACTGCTCCAGGGGGCACTCAGGCCCGGAGCCAGGACAGGAACGCAAGGTCGACCACAGGGTGTGAAGGTTGGCGGCAGCAGGCCGGTGTCACTCCTGGTATATACGGAAGGTGCCGCGTTGCAGCCCACCTCGGGAACGGCCATGGCAGCCAGTGATGCAAGCGCGTTATTTGGGTAGCCGAGCGGCGTGACTGCGGCTGTGGATGCTATATGCCCCAGGAGCCTCTGAAACAAATTCAGTGGGACCGCCATCCTGCTCTTGTATGTATTCAAGCAGTTCAACACCGACGGAGCACGTTCCTGCGTGAGGCGTGCTATCTGTTCGACCGAGTCCAACTCCATACCGAGAAAAGAGATACTCTGCGTCGGGGAGAGTTTGCTCTTATCCCAGTTGACCCGAAGCCCCAATCGACTGAGGTGACTGAGCACCATATCCCTGTGCTCGCACAACTGACCTTAGGACCTGGGCGAGTATGAGCCAATCGTAGAGGTAGTTGAGGATGCGAATGCCCTGCTCTCTCGTGTGAACAAGGGCTGCCTCCGTAACTTTCTTAAAGACACGGGGCGACAGGTACAGCCCGAAGGGCAGGACCTTGTACGGGTATGCCCGCCCCTCGAACGCAAACAGCAGGAATGGCCTGTGGCGCGGAAGGATCAAAACATGAAAGTACACGTCCTTCAGGTCACGATCGATGAGAACCGCAGTCGGGGGCGGATACACCTGAAAATGCAATTTCTGAGGAGCATATTGAAGGGAGACGGGTGGAAAGGGCCACGGTTCACGAGCGCAGGTCCAAGATACGGTCTCAACCAACGCCTTCTGGGTACAATAAAGTAAGGCTGTTTAAAACCCGACCCTATATCGGTGGACGGGACAGGATTACAGCGGCCTTCGCCGTAGGAATGCGGATATCTGACGCAAGACAGGGGTCATCTACCGGCCTTTTCAATGACAAAACAGTGGACGCACCTGAACTTGGTGAGGGCGCCGAGGCGAACCTCTTGATCGCCCATAGCGAGAATGGACGGCGGTTCGACGGAGCCATCGAGCGGGATGGGTAGCTCTCGCAAGGCTCCCAGACGCCCGCGCACGAGAGCATCAACAGGAACTACAGGCGTACCCGCAGCGGGGGAGCGTGAAAGAACGCAGGGACCCGGCCAGGGCGTCTCTTTGCCGGTCCGAGGCGGGGTCTGAGTGTGTGTAACACTGGCCTGCGTTCGAGCAGAGGGTGCGTGGTTAATCCGTTGGTTCGTCCTCCCGATCAGCCCACTGCTGCTCACTGACGAGAGAGGAGGGTGAGTGTGATACGTACTAGATCGTCCACAATCCCCCGTCCTCTCTGGGGACCCAAAAAATAGAGGAAATGCTCTTTGTCGAGAATTTGGGTACCACCAAGAGGTCAGTGGTGGAAAAAAGATTCTCCGCCTGGCCCTCCTTCGGGGGAGGGAGTGGTGCGTTCACCACCTCCCGAAGAGCAATTTCCTCCATCTCTGGGTCGCCCGTCTCAAGGCCTCTTGCTTCTTCGCTTACCACCAGGTCTGGCGGGAGCCTGGACGGGCGGGGCGGCTGCCCTACGACCGGCTCCACGGCACAGCTTTGCCGGAGGCCGCAGGAGCTCTGCTCTTGTTTGGCGGTGGCAGGGGGGCCGCCCTCGGCGACGGCAGAAGCTGCACTCCGGGGCAGGATGTACCTGATGGCCTTAGTCTGCTCTGGTCAGCGGAGAACCGTTGGGCACGTTCTCCACCGTGTCGCCGATAGGCCGGCCTGGGACACAGGGGCGTTCAAGAATCATGTCTTGTCCAACTTGCGCATGTCAGCCAGACACAGCCAGAAATGCCGCTCCTGGATCACCATAGTGGACATCACACGACCCAGAGACAGCGCCGTAACCTTCGTCGCTCATAGCACGAGGTCCGCCGCGGTGCAGAGTTCTCTCTGAACTTCCAGGTCGTCACCACCCTCGTGCAAGTCCCTCAGTGACTTGGCCTGGTGCACTTGCAATCACGCAGTAGCGTGTAAGGCGGAGGCAGCTTCTCCACGGGTCGTATAGGCATCGCTGGCCAGCCAAGTACCTACAGACCTGGGAGGGGAGGCACGGTTCTCCCTGCAGGTTGGAGGCAGTATTAGGACACAATTGCATCGCAACCGACCGCTCCGCCGGGGGGACCCTTGTAACCCCCTAGATGCCCCACCATCGAGGGTGGTGAGGGCGGAGGATCCAGCAAATCAGTTTCCGGCAGTAAAAGGTGCCGTCCAAGACCCAGCGATCTCATCATGCACTTCCGGGAAGAAAGGCACCGAGGCGGGGCACTGAGAACCAGCGCGGACCGCCCCGGGACCAATCGTGCAACCTTGAGGGCTCGGGACATGGTGAAAGTCTTCACTCGAGCCCAACCCCTACGGCGGCCCGGGAAAGCATAACCATTATATCTGGATCCGATCCAGGCATTGCTACAGTCCCGGAGGAGAGCAGCGCAGCCGAATCTTCCTCTCCAGACAGCTCTGGCTCACCCTCCGATGCAGCAATCGACATCCGATCGTCGGGGGGGAGCCTCGGAAGAAACAGGTGATACCCCCCGAGAGGGTCCAGCCTGCTCTTTTTGAGAGATCCGCTGGTTTCGAAGTGCCGGCGGGCTTGGGCATCCCTGGAGGGGAATACCTCACCGTGACCGTAAGACCAGTCCACCCACAGCCAGAAAAAGGACGCCCCCGGCTGCCACAAGAGGGAACCCCAGATCTAGGCAGTGGCAAGGGCACTCCGCCCCCTTGCAGGTAAAGGAGTCCGGTCCGCAACTCCGAGATGATCATACCAACGCAATGGGAGCATGAGCCATCCACGAAAAACAACCTCAGCATGCTTCATGCCCAGGCAAGAGAGGCAACGATCGTGACCATCACCCAGCACCAGTTAACGACCGCATCCAGAAATGCCCGGGTGATACATTGTCTATAGCAAGACCCACATCGTCTTAATAAAGATGTAACGTCAAGTTTGCCAAGCAACGTTGTCTTTAAAAAGACGCACCCGTGAATGATCTTTTAGGGAAAAAGCTCTTTCAGCTTGCTGAAGTGCACAGGGGAGATGGCCGTCTGCAACACGCACAGGGGTAGTGTAGCCTGTTGTGTGCAACCCACTTGACATGGGAAACCACCACCGCTGAAGTGCCGTCTACCAACACGAAGAGCTCTCCAAGAGCGTGCTGAACACGTTCAGTCTTCTCTCCGTAGAGTAGACAGGAGCGGAACGATGTGACCGCTCGGCTCCGAAGCAAAAAGCTGAATATACACTGCATCTGCTGCCTACTTATACTAACGCTGTGATCAGCAGCAGCTGGATGCAATAATCGCATGCCAATGTGCATTGGCTCGTTTAGTTTCACATTCGAAGTAGATTGGTCTATCGAAGCGATATTCAAATTCGTCGGTCACCGACGTGACGTCGACGAGTGACCGACTGAAAGGGAACTGACATATTGACGACACCTAAAAATGAATCCTTATGAATATTGAAATCGCGGCATTAATTTGATTAGTTTTTAGTTGTCATATGAATTACCTTGTTTTCAATTGCATTATTAAATTGTTTACTCATTTACTTATGAAATGATAACATTTCGTTTTGTTGTGTGATTTCTGCTGCCAGCTCGTTTCCAAGAATATGCCTAGCCTACATAATGTTAAACACGACTTCACTTTAAACCTTAAAATAAATCATATTTATGCAATCATTTAACCTTTACGTGTCATATAATGTTTACTTTGATTGCCATGGGCCACACAAGGTGTTTTCTCCAACATGCTGTGACTGACAATAGAACTATAAAATACACCAAAAACGCAACATAATTATGAAATGAAACAATTTTATTAGTGCGCTGTAATCAAAATCTTCAGAATCCATAGGACTGCGAAGAACAGACCCAAATCCAAGCCTTTTTTCGGCGATCTGCTTCTCCATCCCGAGCAGCGAGTCCAACCGTGAGCAGCAAAGCCCGCGCTGACAGAAGCGCTCTTTACAAATCCAGATGTTGCCGCTTCAAACGACAGGTTTACGGGGCTAATCCAACGTTATTTGCTTCGCCTGCATCGTGCCAGATTGCGACATGCAGTGTTTCTGGTGAGGTGTGTTTGAATGATGCGCCGCGCGTTCCTTCACGAGTTCACGGAGAGGATCGGGAAAATTATCTGGCTAATATTTTATATTATATACGTTTTAAACGTTGAAATACGTCTACTTTTTAGCTTTTTACTTTTTACAAAATTGTACGTTTTGTGCTTGTAAATGTTACATATTAATACCTACGTATAAACATGAGACCAGGCTGAAAAAAGCATTTTCATAGCTTCATAAAACTGAGCTACTGACGTCACATGGACTATTTTAATGATGTTCTTACTACCTTTCTGGACCTTGAACGTTTCAGTTGCGTTGCTGTCTATACAGGGTCAGAAAGCTCTCGGATTTCATCAAAAATATCTTAATTTGTGTTCTAAAAATGAACGAAAGTCCTACAGATTTGGAACAACATGAGGGGTACATCCTTCAAATAATTATGAAGAATGGTCATTTGTGGCCGCCCCGTGAACTATCCATTTGACACAATAATTAAGTGGCTAGAGATTAGAGAGAAGTATTCAAATCTCTGTCACAGGTCTTCTACATTTAGCTTATAATCATTCAGAAATAAGACGCTCTTGTGTTTATTACTAGAGCTGCAAGTTTTAACCCCAAATCTGATCAGATGACCTTGCCTTCACTGCAGTTCAAAGGTTTGGTGATTTTCTGAAGCAGGTCAGTCTAAAGGCCTTTCTCCATTCCTTCTGTTGCGCCTCTAATTCAATGGCAAATAAAAGTCGCCAGCCATTCTAAATCTGTCACTTACAATCACTTTATCAGTGGATGCAGACTGCACCTTTCTCTTCATACAAAGAGGATGAAGGCATTAGGCACTTCTATAGGAGTTACTACCTTTTCGATCTACTTTAGATCTATATAAAAAAGTATCTCCTGACAAAATTCAGGTTTCTCTTATCAGAAAATTGAGGCTGTATTGCTGGGAGCAGATGCAATTGAAGAAAAAGTCGCACGTTAAAAGGGCTGAGGCAGCACGGGATACAATGCACATGCACATCTCTAGTAAAGACAGTCAATGTATGTGCATGAAGCTTGAATGACTGACTGGCACCTATCTCAAAAAAGAGATATGAGGAAATGGGGCAAAGGGCTGCAATTCTTAGAAAAAAAACACTCACTAGCTTGTACAATAGTAAGTTAGAAGTTCAATACTGTAGCGTCTGGACCACTCCAACACACAATATATATTTTGTTAGCTAGCTAGATTTCCCTAAATACTGTTGTAAAACACAGGACGCCAGAACAAGACCCCTGGTTTCATGGTAAACCGATAAATTTAAAACCTGTGGAATGCGAGCCGACTTAGATGCATTTCTCCAGAACAACGGACACATATGCAAGGAGAAATGGACTCTTTGCTACTAGTTATTCATAGGCAAACCTCTTTGAAAATGAAAAACCCAGTTTTTCAGGCATTGTGTATATTACTGCTGTGGTGGTATCATTGTTGTATTATAGAATATGTTCTTCTGCTTCGATAAACCAATCATTCATTAAGTAACTATATTTCATGTCTAGTATCTAAGAATTCGCCTTCTTATGATCGAAACAAGTGTTTATATTATATGCTGATACCTATGCAACATATTGATGTTCTAAGAATCGGTACTAATTTGTGCCTCAACACTCCAGCGAATTACATATGCAAAATACCATGCTTACAGACAAAGAGTCATAAAAATCCACAGTATTTCCAACCTCCCGCTTGGGATTCAGCCTTCCTCATGGCAACCCCATCTTGAGAGGCGTGAATCTCTGCAGACTTTAAAAGGCCACACTCCATGTGACCCGCCCCGTCGGTGGTTCAGTCAGAGGCTAAGACGAAGATGTGAGAAAACGCTTCAGGATAACAAAGCGCGTTGCAAGGCTCCCGGCTAGGCCTTTTTTGTTTTTTTGTTCATTAATCAAGGACTTTGAATCAAACTCGCTCTTTCTATCACACCAACTTCAGCAAGATATGGGGTTCAAGACTGACCCTCAAGGAAAGGTTTCAGAAATACGCAAGTATCAAACTAGTCGATTAATTGAGGCCTTAAGATCAGTTACCTTTTTACAAAGGTGTGTTTGAATTCAGAATCTGACGTATCCCTCAGGCTTTGATCGGCTGAATATGCAAATGGTTCCATAAATGTCATTCCTTATGTCTCTTTCTGTAGTGCTAAACTTTAACCCTTTCCTATACCAACTGTATGTGTGTGTGTGTGTATGTGTATGTTAGACCGGCTTAATGTGTTTATGTAGTATGTTAGACTAGTTTAAGTGTTTAGTGTAGTTATTAATTAAAACCTTACTTGTATCACACTTGACGTGTTCATTGTTTGCTCATAACCGGTGTCACTAATCATGCAGATTTACGTTACCAGCTTATAGAATTGTACAGTAAGAAAATTATTTCCCATAACCAGGAAATTAACGTCTTAGAATTAACAAGACAGTTGACCCTAAGAGGTCAGCTAAATATCTACAGCGGATCTAAAATATGAATAGTTAATTATAACTAGTTATGGTTAATTATTCATATTTCCCCATGAGCTGATTCGCTACAGATTGGTGGAGAGAATGCGGGCGTGATAAAACGAAAGTTATGAGTTTAAACACTGGCAACTTAAAAGTGTGTGCTTGATTGCCCAGGTTAAAATAGGACGTGACTTCTGATGCCCGGTGGTGTCCCTATTTGCTTGCTTGTTTAGATGCAGATAAAGTGGGGGTTTGATTTGGTACTGCTATTATAATTGTGAGAGTTTTTATGTATTTCATGCTTAATGGCATCGTTGTAAGGTTAATCTGATTTTAGCAAAAAAAACATAATTTCAGTATTAAAGCATAAATCTGTCCTGACAAAGCGTAAGTCTGAATCTCAGCTCAGCGGCATGTCCAAACTGTACCATAATGTAATATGCTTTAGTGAAGAAATCACAAAATTGCAGTATTGTTTAAATTGTTTCTTTGAAGAAGAAATCTCAGTACAGTTATATCAAGGTAGATATGAGCGCTGCTCCCCTTTCTACAGCATAAAGGCCTTATAGTTTATAATTAGATTGAGGCAATTCATCTACACTTTGACTGCATACATACAAGCCTAGCAACCTGGTGGTCATTACTGTGTTACACTCGCTGAGTGAAATTAAGGTGTTATACTGTACTTTAGTACTCATATGTGAGGCAAACATAACTACATATATGTTTAAACCGGTTTTAACTTACAGTAAACACGTTTTGTAATTCTTTAAACAAGTGCAAGAAGTTTATTGTTACATTAGGCAAGCACTCACCGAAGCGCTTATGTAATGCAACATGTCTTGAAGGCTGAAAGCACCACGTTCCAAAACTATGACTGTTTAACATAGACAGACATTAAAACTGCGTTAATCACGGGGCCTGAATTGGTACGTGGGGGGACAACAAATTGTCACAGGAAGTGCTAACGTCACATAGCACAACACGCCTTGTTTGTAAACAAACCATTTGAAGCAGCTAGGCTAACACGACTTAGCACTAGTTTCATTTAGGCTAAGCTACTCAAATAGCTTTCACAATTAGGGTTTAACACTCTTTAATTGAAGCTTTTAAATACAGAATGTGTGTGTGCATAGGTGTCGCAAGCCAATTTGAATTTAACAATCCTGTTTTGATTTTTCTCCATTTCTCTTCCTTTTTTCTTCTTTTTCTATGTTTTTCAATCTTCAATTCGTCTCAGCGAACTATTTATCTATCTTAGATGTATCCTTCCTGAATTCTATTGCTTAGTTACTAGTTAATTAAATCTAAAATTTAATTAAATCTTAACTGTCTATCGAGGAAAGACTCATTAAGGTATTGGGGTGCTGTTAGTAACACACTAATCACTAGTGCTGCTATTTGTTCCTAATACCAGAATGATTACCTTTTTTTGTTAATAGCAGTCAGCTAATTTCAAATCCATTTACATGTTATGCCCCCTAGATGTTCTCTCTGAACCTCAAAAGGAAACAGAGACATTTCTATTTTTGATTTGTCTATTTTCAAAAATAATCAGCATAATCTGAATAGAAATGCTCTACTTTTCCTTCTGCTTTTCCCTTTTCTACTTCACTTCCTCAGAGATTGAACCTGTTTGGGGAACCGTCAGTAAATTATGAGTGATAATTTGACAATAATTTGACAGTAGTCTTAAGTCATCAATCAAAATCCTGTTTACGCCCTTTTCAGCAAACATATGCTGACCCAAAACTATTTTAGCATTCACACTCTGTTTGATCTTGTAGTAGTCTCTAGCCATTACTCTCAACACAAGTTTGCCAAAAAAGTTGCAGATGCTCAGACTAACTGCACAGAATGCAGAACAGAGAGGGCTGGCAAGGCGTCGTGAGGAACACCCCCTTTACCCAGGCCCGACGACCACATACTGAGCCGAAAGCGGCTGGACGCGGAGGGGGGTGTGCCTCAGACTCAGGACTCGAGCGAGAGTTATGGCTACAAAAAGCTAACCAAGGTCATCATCTTCCTGGCCCATAACCTCATGGGTCTGAAACAGGAGGTCAATGATCTCAAGCAACAGATCACAGCAGTAGCCCACAAGGACCCCAGCAAAATAGAGCTACAGGAGGAAATCAATAGATTTAAAAAGGCTATGACAGCTGCTGAACAGCAAGAGCACCTGGAAAAGGTCGCCAGAAAGGACCTGGAAAGGAAACAACCACACAAAATTACTATTAAAGCAGCAAAATCCTGAGCTCTTAGACAAAGTTGCCAGAAATGAGACTCTGATCCAGCAGCTGAACAAAACTCAAGACAAGCTTGACATGTTCCGAAGAGAACTCAGGTACTCTATAGGCTGCAAAAGGAAACGCAGTGAGAGAGACACNCAACTTAGTCGATTTAATTGATGCATTAAGTATCAGTTACACCTTTTTACTTTTTTGTTTGAACTAAGAATCTGACGTTTTCATTCAGGTTTTAGATCTGCTGAATATGCACAATGGTTCCATAAATGTCATTCCTTATATTTCCTCTTTCTTTTAGTGCTAAATAACTTTCAACCCTTTCCTATACGCAATTTTTGTGTGTGTGTGTGTATGTGTATGTTCGACCGGCTTAATGTGTTTATGTAGTATGTTAGACTAGTTTTAGTGTTTATGTAGTTAATAAAACCTTTTTATTAACTACTTGTATCACACTTGACGTGTTTTGCAATTGTGTTACTCATACCGTAATCCAATAATCATGCAGATTGTCCGTTACAACTTATAAATTGTACAGTTGGAAAGTTATTTCCTTTAACCAGGACTTACGTTCCTTAGAATGACAAGACGGTTTGACCTGATGGTCAGCTAAATATCTATAAAAAAAAACAGTGTCTCTAAAATTGAATAGTTAATTTAAAACTAGTCTATGGTTTAATATTCATATTTTTCCCATGGGAGTTGATTCCTACAATACTATTCATTTAGAGAAAAGACACAAAGCAGTCTATTTTTTTAATAAATGTACGCCGTAATATATATCTGATATATCTATAGATGTATATAATAACATTTCTGTTAATTGAAATTTAAAATATTCTAAAATATTTCTAATTTTCAGTTTACACTGAAGCACTAAAACTACTAACTGGAAATAAGAATATATAAGCTAATTCAAAATATTAAACTAAAATACTATAAACTAAAATAAAAAATTTAACTATAATTAAACGATTATAGTAGCCTATCTAAAGAATACAAGAACCTTATATTGGGCGGATTTCACAAATATTATTATTTATTGATTTAAAAAGAAGCATAAAATGGAATTACAAAGTACAAAATTACCTGATCAACATAAACATACAAGATTTCAGTTGCTGGAACTTGCAACATCGAAATAGGAGGACAAATTTTAGGCTACATCAGAAACATAAATGGCAGAAATTCTGCACATTTGCTGCTCTCTCCAGGAGTCTTCTTTGTAGGTTTCCTACAGAGATCAGTGCAAGGTTATTTTTGTAGAATCTGCAAGTTACAAAAACTGCCTGTGAATCCACCTGTGTTCATATTTTTTTTACATTTAAGGTACACTCCAAAATTATCGGCCGAAATTTTTGCACTTTAAAAAATTAATTGTGTCAATCATGTTTACAAACTGCCTCCGAAACGTTCATCCATCATTAAAAAAAATTGGATCAGGTTAGATTTTCTGCGTTTTCGCATCCGTAGCAAGCATTTTGATAAGGATGACAAATTAAAACGGTTTTCTGTCTTGCACATTATCTCTCAAAATGATGGATGTCATTAAAATGTGGAGATTTGCAGAAATAAGTTAATGCAACCCCTTATATACATAAGGTACACATAAAGCTGTTTGGTTTACATGTGTATGTAAATTGTATGATACATATTTTAAAATTGTATTGCGTACCTGTTGCTGCCATAATAATGACCCATTTCAAATGTTTACCTGCTTTTCTTCTTGTTGTTCTTAACAGCTCCCACTCGCTGTGGTGGAGCAGTTATGAAATATTATTCTTGTAAATAGGCTACTTTCAAGCATTTCAGTAATAAATATGCATGCAAATCACAGCGAAGTGCAACAGTTACTGTACGGAGTGGTCAAAAATAATTTAAACACTGAATTTTGAATCAGGTTCTTCTTGTAACCTAAGAGATGTGTAGTCCATATGCTAGTAATATGCATGCTAAGAAGCAACTAGTTAATAGTGAATAATGTTCCCTAATCTAAAGTGTTACCAAACCGTTGTAATGTTTTCAGACACTTCATGTTATTTGCAATTAAATTAAAATGTATTGTAGTTTAAATTTGCATTAAATGCAATTAGTTTAACTAGTTGAATATTTTTTGAGCTTTTATAGATACATCTTCAAAAGTAATTTCATAAGTAATTCTATTATCTTTGAAATATGGTTAAAGCACAACAAAAAATTTAAACAAATATTTAAAATGTACTTTAAAACTTTAAATTTGACATTATTACAAAGTGCACTTAAGTGTGTTAAGAAAGTCAGGACTTATCTGCAATACAGTGTGTGTGTGTATATATATAATATATATATACACACACACATTTAAGTGCACTTCCTTTTTTGGTGTTGTTTTATGGTAAAAAAAAATAAAAGTAAGAAATTAATGGCATATAGGTTTGGAACAACAACTGAATGAATTTTTGCATAAGGAATAAGTAAGCAACTGCTCTTCCAAAATAAAATGACTGCCAATTTATAGTTCTCTTAAAGTTCTCAACTGCTTCCAACTTACTATTCACAAAGTTGACTACAAAGATCTGCAGCTTTCAGATTTTTTTAGCATTGAAAAATAAAGTAGTCCACTCCTGATTCTGCAACTTCAAAGTTTTAGTAGAACAAAACTTCTTTACAGTTACTATTTTTATTATGACTTTGAGAAGCACCTCAATAATAATCTGTCCGGTAAAGACTGGTCTGTGGCTTGTATGCATAGCTATCTGTTGCACCCTTGGCTAGCTGCGATAAGGCCTCACATGCACCTGTTCTATCTCATGTGTCTTTTATTCACAGTGGACAGCAGCACCTGCAGTAGATACGGCAGAAATCACAAGCTCCATCTCTCCTCAATTGGACTGTGCTAGCCAGAGCATAACCTCCATTAAAAATAACAAGAGCTGAATAGTAATAGAGCAGAGAGTGTTGGCCAGAAATGTAGGAAAACAAATCTTTGCATGATGGCTCAGACTGTTCTTACCTCAACAAACCAAATCATTTATCTTCAGGACCAAACCACTGATTCAGGTCCATAGCATTTGATGAAATCACAGCTTAAATTAGAGAAATGAGATAAATATTATATATTATAACTTGTAAAACAACTTATCAGACTGTACAACACAAACACAGTTAGGTCTGATATTTCTTTTAGATCTAACCACGTCTGTGCTGCTGTAGAAGCAATTAAATACCATCCAGTTGTTCAGAGGCATCAAAAAATCAATAGTGAAATATTCACCATTGAGTAAAGTACCATTAAAAGAAGCAATAAATACTCCACCACTAGAACAAGTAGATTCCACCGATCATAAATACCTTTGACTTAGACTTGTTATAAAATGTCAGATTATTGAATTTTGTTTCATGTCGGGCTAATGTTTATCTACACGAATATACACTTCCATTGAAATGTTTAAGGTAGGTACGTTTATATAATATATATTTTTTAAAAGTCTCATACGTTCACCAAGGCATTACTTTGATCAAAAATGCCGTAAAAATAATAATAATGTGAAATATTATTACAATTTATTCTATTTTAATACATTGTACAGGTGTTGGTTTTAGTCTTTATTAATATCAACGTTAAAAAACGTCGTGCTGCTTAATTTTTGTGGAAACGATAATACAATTTTTCCAATTTTTTTTCAGGATTCGGTGATGAATATTGTAGCATCTCGACCAATCTGACACACTAATTTTTATTTGATTTAACAAATCAATTATTCATTAGGTTAACAAATCGTCAAAGTCCCCTCACTCAATAAACTGGATGTCAGGATTTCTGCTGAACACCATCCCCCCTTTGGTCATGACAACTAATCATGATATCACTGTTTTTATGACCCCCCAGGAATGTGAGTAGAATAACCCACTCATTGTTCCCCCATATAAGGCACATATAATGGACTGTTCTCTAATTAATTCATAGGACAACCTTTCTTTGAATGAACAGTGTATCTTTCAGGTCATTGTGTATATTATTGCTGTGTTGTTTTTAATCTGTTGTATTATAGACTATTTTTTTTCGTGCTTACGATAAACCACTCATTCTTATAACCTTACATATAGCTTGTTTAGTGTCTATGAATTCGCCTTCTGATTATCTAAACAAGATTGTATATTATATGTTGGTGCATAGGCAATATATATTAGTGTCCTGAGAATCTTTAGTATTTTCGATTCAAGTTCCAGATGCAAAGTACCATGTTTCCACACAAAGAGTCATAAAACTCCCCAGGATCTCAAAACGCCCACTTGGATTCCGGACTTCGTCATTGGACAAGCCCATCTTGAGAGGCGGGGATCTTCTCCGACCTTAAAGGCCATACTTCATGTGACCCGCCCAGTCGGTGTTTCGGTCAGATGCTAGGATGAAGATGTGAGAAAATGCTTCAGGATATCAAAGCTTTGTGCCAGGCCTTTTCGGCCTTGACTTTTCCATTCACCAAAGATTCTTTGACTCAAACTGGTTCTTTTTCATCAACTAACTTCAGCAAAGATCAACTGGAAACCTTAAGATTGCATCAGGAATCTCTTTCAGACATACGAGACTCGCAAGTATCAAACTTAGTCTTATTAATTGATACATTAAATATCAGTTACACCTTTTTACAAAGGTGTGTTAGGGGGTATGAACTAAGAATGTAATCGGCTGAATATGCAAATGGTTTCCATAATTCATTCCTATGCCCCTTTCGGTACTGAGTTCCACTTTACCAACTGATGTGTGTGTTTGTGTGTGTGTGTATGTTAGACCAGTATATGTGTGTATGTAGGATGTTAGACCATTTTATGTGTTTATGTAGTATGTTGGACTAGTTTAAGTTTTTATGTAGTTAATAAAACCTTACTTGTAACACACTTGAGGTGGCTCATTGTTTGCTCATAACCGAGTCACTTAATCATGCAAGATTTATTCTACAAGCTCTTTGTAGAATTGTACATTAAGAAAGTTAATTCCCTTAACCAGGAAATTAACATTCTAAGAATTGACAAGACAGTTTGCCCTGAGAGGTCAGCTAAATATCTACAACAGATCTAAATATTTATAATTAATTATAACTAGTTATGGTTAATTATTCATATTTCCTCATGAGCTGATTCATTACAATATAAAAGAAAAGCATTTTATTTGGAAATAAAAAAATCTACCAGGGTTGGGATGGGTTTGGGTGGGTTCTAAATTTGCACAGTTGCTTTTTGTTTTATATTGCTGTTCCCAGAAGAAATTCAATAAAAAGTTATTAACAAAAAAAAAATCTTTTGTAACAATTTTTGTAACAAAAATAATCTTTGCAGGATACAAGTAACATTTTTGAAATCTTCCTACCCCTTAACTTTGAATAGTAGTGCACATGATATAATAATACTTTAAATACTTTTATGCATCACTTCACTGGCTTCAGAATGTTTTTGGACACTTAAGACATACTTTAAAATAAATAAATAAATACAGTAATTGAAAAGACAAGAACTATTTGAGCACTTTTTAGTTGTCAAACATTACCAGAACTTTTGACTTTATACATCCAGCATATGAAAATGTTTTAAGTGTGACATACTTTTCCAAATACATTTTGGGCCCTCTGTAAGATACTGTTGATTTGTGACTTGAAAGCTTTTGGTTATGACATAAGTTGTACATTCACATTCTAAAAAATAATGCACCATATGTTTAAGAACAGTGCTGAACTCAAGGTAGTACCAGAGGAAATATACTGTATATGAGTGAAAATTATCTGGAAGTTACTGTATACAAGAGATCTCACAAAGCACTATTGGCATTCTCTAAACGTGTTGTGATTGTGTTAAGCTGCAATGTTTAAAAAAAAAATAAAAAATAGCCTTCCAAAATCGATTAGTACTTGTTAATGCCACAATAGTCACGTCCTTCTGCTTTTATTGAGTACATTTCTCTGGTGAGGATTGCCCTTCATAAGAGCAGAAATGCATTCAGTTTTCATTCTTCTTTCTCCTCATTATACGATAACCTGTTTATTACTCAATTCAATCTCCTCTTCGATGCTTATGATAATTTTGCTGGATTTTATGTGGCCTTGAGAAGTTATATATTAGAGTCGTTGTAACACACCCCTTCATTAGCGTTTACAGCTGTGCTACTATAAATGTGTGGCCCTATTCATCATTGTTATGATGGCATGTCAGCAAGAGAGCTCTGCGGCTGCTGAAAGGTTCTTGTAAAAGAACGTTTGCATTGAATGGCTACCGGTTATGGAACTTTAATTGCCTGATTGTCCATGGTGAGAATAGGCTGCTGTCTTGTGAATGGATGACCAATAAGGCAAAGACGGTCCCCTGGGGCATAAGCCTACCTATTAGCGCCTGTTTTATACCTCAACGCCAGGCCTCGTTGTTCCCTGCCTCATGTCCATTAGAGTCTTGAAATCAAACTCAAATAAAAGTTTGGTCATTGCTCAGTGAAAGTAAATGCCATATGGCAGTGATTAAATCATATCAGAACTCTAATTAGTCCCACAATCCCTCACCTTTTCTATGCTCTTCCAGGTGAAAGCAGACCAGAGATGATTACTGAATGGAATTTCTATAGAGGGACTGTCAAACCTGGTGTGATAAATAGCGATTGGTGGATATAAAGACCAATATTTGCAAATTTTTTAGATCATTGTGGACTAACCATGCCTGACTGGGTGATTCCCAAAATTGACTGATTGGCTGATTACAAAATTCACCAACAGCCTTGTTAATAGATAATGCACATTTCCTGTCAAATATTTTAAGCGACTAAATATTGTGCAAAATGATCAGTTCCTTGTAATTAAAATATTTTATTTTATTTTTTATTTTTTTGTTTTGTTTAGGCTGGCCACTACTGATAAATACAAAGAAACATCTCAAAATAAATGTACAACTG
The DNA here is from genome assembly GCA_018155175.1 of Sinocyclocheilus anophthalmus. Lineage (NCBI taxonomy): Eukaryota > Metazoa > Chordata > Actinopteri > Cypriniformes > Cyprinidae > Sinocyclocheilus > Sinocyclocheilus anophthalmus. The sequence continues at coordinate 184,469 of JADLZN010007622.1, read as the reverse complement.
GAAACAACATAGAAGGTCAAATAATTACAGCAATCTCTCAAAAAGGTCTGGATGCAGAGAATATTGCATCAATAGCAACTCAATATCTTCTCAACACATACTTTTAATCTTACAAAGACCACACAGACTAAAAGGAGTATGGAAATGAACTTTGATCCAAAGTGTGATTATGGCATTATGAAGAGGAACTCCCCACCTTCCTCAGTAATTAACTGAGTAATTGCCCTAATGATAAAATCGGTAGGGGGTTAATGTTGAATTATACCTCTGGTCAGCAAATGTGATCCCATCACATTTCCAGAGGGAAACAAAAGAGAGAAAAGAAAAGGGGGGACTGCTCCAGACAACTTATGAATGCTTTATTCCAAAATTATGATACTTCAGCTTGTGGACATTTACAAAAGTCATTGAAAGAGAAAAGCATCTGCATAAAATGATTCTTTAGGGAGAGGGTCAGGCTAAGTTCATATAATTAGCTCTAATTAGCGTGCAGTGCTTTAGCTGTTTGGCAGTTTGCGCTCTCTGAAAGTTGTGTCATTAAATTCATCCTATTTAAAGCAGCACTGCAACAGTTAATGACATTCAGGCAGACGTCTTTAGCCGTTGTGTTTAGTGTTGCGCCTCATGCTGTATTTTGAGCTTGAAGTGAATGACATTCAGCTGGTCATTTGATCTCAACATGTCAGCCCCTGCGACCCACTCCATGTAAAATAAATCAGCATTTGTTAGGCTACTATGTGTGACAAGAGTGTATTTTATTATACATTATTTTAAACATATCTTTCAGGGCTTAATTGCATTGAATGTGCACTTGTATACTTCAAACTTTTACAGATAATACAATACTATTACACAATACAAGTACACCTAAAGAGAGTATATCTTCATTGATATGATGTATTGATGTTTTTTTTTTAACTATGTTCCATTTGATAGTACGATTTTCTCAGGTTTAGCCTATGAAGCAGATATTCTTTTTAAACTTTACTTTTAAAAAGTATACTCTGTAAATGTCAAATTAAACGTTTCACTTTCAAGATAAAACATAGTGATTTAAAATCCCTTAGTCATGCTTTAAAGAAGTACACTTATTTTGATGTGTTGACTAACGCAATTGATTATCATTTTAATTGTAGTATGTTGTTTGATATTACATATGAAGTTAATATAAATTAATAAAGATACATATATGTAATACATGCCGAGTAACCTTAAACAACCCTATCCTAACCCTAACCCATATTGAAATCGGACTGTACAGTCCGACCTATACAGGTCATCTCAATAAATTAGAATGTAATGGAAAAGTTCATTTATTTCAGTAATATAACTCAAGTTGTGAAACTCGTGTATTAAATAAATAAAATGCACACAGACTGAAGTAGGTAAGTCCTTTGTTCTTTTAATTGTGATGATTTTGGCTCACGTTTAACAATAACCCACCAATTCACTATTTCAACAAAGTAGAATACTTCATAAGACCAATAAAAAAAAACATTTTTAGTGAATTGTTGGCCTTCTGGAAAGTATGGCATTTACTGTACATGTACTCAATACTTGGTAGGGGCTCCTTTGCTTTAATTACTGCCTCAATCGGCGTGGCATGGAGGTGATCAGTTTGTTGCACTGCTGATGTGGTATGACGACCAGGTTTCTTGACAGTGGCCTTCAGCTAATCTGCATTTTTTTGGTCTCTTGTTTCTCTTTTTCATCTTGACAATACCCCATAGATTCTCTATTGGGTTCAGGTCTAATGAGTTTGCTGGCCAAGTCCAAGCACACCCCCCCATGGGCAGATGCCAAATCCTGCTGGAAAATGAAATCATCATCTTCAAAAAGCTGGTCAGCAGAAGGAAGCATGAAATGCTCCAAAATTTCTTGGTAAACGGGTGCAGTGACGTTGGTTTCAAAAAACATAATGGACCAACACCAGCAGATGACATTGTATATTAAATCATCACAGACTGTGGAAACTTACACTGGACTTCAAGCAACTTGGGCTATGAGCTTTCTCCACCCTTCCTCCAGACTCTAGAACATTGGTTTCCAAATGAAATACAAAACTAGCTCTCATCTGAAAAGATGACTTTGGACCACTGGGCAACAATCCAGTTCTTCGTCTCCTTAGCGCAGGTAAGACGCCTCTGATGTTGTCTTTGGTTCAGGAGTGGCTTAACAAGAGGTATACTGTAGCCAAATTCCTTGACACGTCCTGTGTGTGGTGGCTCTTGATGCCTTGACACCAGGCTCAGTCCATTCCTTGTGAAGTTCACTCAAATTCTTGACTCGATTTTGCTTGACACTCCTCATAAGACTGCGGTTCTCTCGGTTGGTTGTGCATTTTTCTTCCACACTTTTTCCTTCCACTCAACTTTCTGTTAACATGTTTGGTTACAGCACTCTGTGAACAGCCAGTTTTTTGGCAATGAATGTTTGTGGCTTACCCTTTTTGTGAAGGGTGTCAATGATTGTCTTTCTGTCAGATCAGCAGTCTTCCCCATGGTTTTGTAGCCTAGTGAACCAAACTGAGATACAATTTTGAAGGCTCATGAAACCTTTGCAGGTGTTTTGAGTTTGATTAGCTGATTGGCATGTCACCATATTCTTAATTTGTTGAGATAGTGAATTGGTGGGTTTTTGTTAAATGTGAGCCAAAATCATCACAATTAAAAGAACCAAGACTTAAACTACTTCAGTCTGTGTGCATTGATTTTTTTTTAATACATGAGTTTCACAATTTGAGTGAATTACTGAAATAAATGAACTTTTAAACGACATTCTAATTTATTGAGATGCAACTGTATGTGCCAGATGCGTACGAAAAAACTGGTCTGTGCGATGAATACATTTACCATTGTAGCACACCTACGATACAGTTTTGCATGTTCATAACACAGCCTCTTAATAGTGTGAAGTGATTTCGTTGTGCTTGTGTGTGTGTGTGAGAGATTGATTATACTTGGTAGTTAGGGGTGTGCCGACATGACGATTTTTGATCATGGAGGATTAAAATGTCTCACGATCTGCTTTTGAAGAAATATCATAGTATCGTGCTATAGCGCATATTCTATCAGCTGCAGTTCGGCGCCCCCTCGGGGGGGGGGGGGGGGGGGGGGGGGGGGGGGGGGGGGGGGGGGGGGGGGGTGGGCGGCTCAATATAATTTCAAGGCCATACATAAAATAAAATACATGCATTCACATCAGTGTTAGCTCAGCGGTAGAGTTAATGTCACGGGACACTGCACTTATGCGCAATCACAAAACTACATTATTTCCATCTGCTTTAAAGCAATACCAGTTAAACATTTAATTCACGTGCTGTTCTGCATTCGCTTTTTCGAAACGCGTACTCATGAAGTGCGCTCACACTGAGAGCCTGTCAAAAAGCGCCTGATTATAGGACTAAGTTGTCTTTCGCGTCTAATACTGTCAAAAACACACAAGGTTTACATATGAACTTAGTTGGTTATGTCTAAAATGAAAGTAAACTTGAGATAGAAACGCGTGCAGCTCTTAAAGGAACAGCTACTAAAACTTCTGCCGATTGTAATTAAGGGATTAGTTCACCCAAAAAATTTAAGTTCTGTCATTATTTACTCACTCACATTTTGTCCCAAACCTGTATTAATTTCTTTCTTGTGCTGAACACAAAAGAAGATATTTTGAAGAATTTTATTTCCAAATAGTATCTGGTCCACACTGACCATTTACAGTAGGAAAAAATACCATGGGGGGGGGAGTCACTGTGGACCACACTGCTTGGTTACCCCCATCTTCAAAAAATACCTTTTATGTTCACGACGAATAAACTAAGTTCTGGTTAAAAACACTTGGTACATGATGGTATAAAAATATAACACTATCTACAGAATTGAAAGTACATGATGACAGAGTTTTCATTTTTGGTGAACTATTCTTTTAAATGTTAATAAAACAACAAAACACAGAGAAAAAAATCACTCACTGCTCTTGACTAAAGAACTTTAATACAGTTGCTTTAATAAGAAGTATTATAACTGATGTATATAGTGTATATAGTGTTTTATTTTTATATTTGTTCATTCAGTTTCTTGAATGTTACTGCTAAATACACCTTCTCTACCTGACAAAGCAAGCACTGTTTGTTTTATTTGTATATTATGTGTAGTTGTAATGTGTATCTTTTTTCTTATTTTTTAATAACAAAGATAAAATAAGGACAAAGATTTTTATCTTCACCCACTTTAGCCTAAACGTCTGCCATTCTTTTTTTATTGAATTATTTTGTATACGGTGGTAAGAGGTGTTGTGTCTGCACACTTGTGATAGTTTATTGATTTTTTTGTGCTCTGTATGGACATCAGAGCCTTTTTTAAGTGATGAACTCCATTCCTTTGTGTTTTTTTTGTTTTAACATGATAAACAGACGGTTTATACTGGTTCTAGCAACTGTTGCCGGTGCACAAATTTCACCCTCGTGAAAAAAAGTTTAACGTACAGCCCTAGTAAGTACATGTAGTTAATTAATATTACTCAGTACTTAAATGTATAATTACACTGTAACAAGGATACCTTAAAATAAAGCGTAACCAAATGTACTAACTGTAGAATTTACCAAACAATTTAAATAATACATAAATTAAATAGAAAATTAGTATAAAGTATGTTTTTCATTTACCGCATAATCCATTCAGCAGTACAATTTAACCATATTATAAACACAGCAGAAGTAATTTTGAAATTACATACAAAGATGCACTTGAGTCCCACTTAAGCGAGCCAAAAAATAACTAATTGCATTTAATATAAATTTAAACTATAATAAATGTTCATATAATTGCAAATAACATTCAAATAAGTGTCCAAACACATTACATTCAGTTAACATTAAAATATATTATTTTAAAGTTAGTTATTTCCATAAGCACTCTTTTATGCTAAAGCGCACTTTGTTTTCACAAGAGATACACTATTCATTATGCAGAAAATACCAAGGGCCACTTTTAAAATGGATTAATCTTTCAGATGACCCACCCACTTGAGAATATACAGTTTTAAACATCTCTGCAATTAAGCATGTCTAAATAATATCTTAAAATTTCACCCATGACCCACAATATTACAAAAACAATCAGTAATCATCCAAATCACGATTATGTAAGCTCACAATCACAGTGCTCTCTATTCAGTACCATGCATTGCAGGAGATAAAGAGAGACGTGAGCAGTATTCAATGAGAGGAGCAGGCACTGAGACATCGCCCTGTTTCAGAGACGGCTTTGCAGTATTAGGACTGGCATACCAACTGATAGTGTGTGATGTCCCTCAGTCATCATTACAGAAGACAAACGACTACACAGGCTCTCAGGAAGTATCAAGAGAGAAGAGATGTACTAGTATGCACCATCATTTCTGACAATGAAATCAAAGGCACAGAGATGGTATGATTCAATGAAAGCGTGCGGTGGAATCTAAGGGAGATGCATTTGCAATGATTCAATAAATGGTACCACAGCTCTTTTTTTTTTTTAAAGCGTGTTATCTCACCCACAACTCTAAATTTTTTAATGGGATTCTTGGATACTTTTATAAAATAAAAGCCATGCTCCCCTCTTTCCCCTTCTTACATCAGATTGCACCACCCTTACATGCCAATTACAAGGGCCAAAATGTTACCGAAGTACATGTAAATCATGAAGAAGTCGCCTCTTAGTGGTGCTGGCCTTTTGATTTGTTTCACTTCTACAAACTTCGAGCAAAATTATTGACATAAGATGAATACAGGTCTCCACAAACAGCAGGGATAATAAGGCCCCTTAGGAAAATACACAATGTCCGATGTCTGACTGTGTAGACTAACACACAAGGAGTACAGCATGATAAAATCACCACACTTTCACTGGAAGAGAGACCGAGATAATCACCCTCTCGCTAAGGGTGAAAAATTAGCACCAACACTTGCCAAAGCTTGCAATTATAGAAGATACTAAACATTGTCAGGCTGTATCCATCTGGGTTCAGCCAAACCATTCTGATGCCCAATATGGTGCAAGGCTGTAATTAATGCGAATGTCGCTACATGTTTAATGAAATCGACCGTTCTAAAAAAAAAGATCGAGAACAGAGTGGGTTGAACGAAGAGATTAGCCGTCTGCCCTCGGGAGAGCATTAGAAAAGAAAGACACGCTTGGACTTCTGCTCTAGCGAGGTGAGGACACAACAGCTATCGATAGGAATGCTATCGGTGACCTAGCTTTGAAATGTCTCTGATGTAGCGAGAGGTGAGGGAATAGTTTGGAGTGGAGGCAGAGGGAACAGACGAGGAGAGGGGGGAGGTAAGGGATAGAGAGACTGCAATGCAATAAAAAGGAGAAAAAGAGTCGAGAGAGAGAGAGAGAGAGAGAGTAATAGTAGAATAAAGGCCAGATAGAGCTAAGTGATAGAGAGGCAGCGATTGAGAAATGGAAGAATAGATGAAGGGCGAAAAGAAAAAGGGGTGTCTGAATGAGGGAAAGCGAACAAGCAAAGGAGCTACTGAAAAGGAGGGATGAAGAGGGCACAGCCGGAAGCTCTGAAGGAAGAGGAGCAAATGGTTTTGGCTAAAGAGAACAGGCATCAAAGGGGAGAGGAGCAGCCAAGGAGTCAAGCGGGCTCTGAAAGTTAGTGAGATTGTGGGGCGACATGGCAGAGATGGAAGCTGGCAGCTTTCGGCTGATGCCTGCCAATGGAGAGTCCTCTGTTCCCCCCCAAGACACCGCTGAGGACAGCAGTTAGAGCCTTGAATTTAATCAGTACATTATGCACTTACATAAGTCCATAAAATGTTATGCACGCTCCAAGGTTTTATGGTCTTGCGCAACATTTTTTCTCAATTTTGGCCATCACTTATCCCGGTGTCAAATGTGGGATGGGTCATTTATTAAGAAGAAAATATTTCATCAAAACTTGAAACGTTTGATTATATGTAGTTCCATAGATTTATTTGATTTAGCAGATGCATTGCTTAATTGTTTCCTCGTTAAAAAGCTTTAGATTGAGTATTATATTATAAACATAATATCATTTATAAACACAATTCCTATATTATGTTCAGCCTAATACAATCTATAAAGTTCTATAATTAAATAAATTATCTTTAGATATAGACATTAATTAATCATCAATATTGTAAAATAATGTTATCTTGCAATCTTAAACCATCGCTATACTCTTTATATACAGTGGGTACGGAAAGTATTGAGACCCCCTTACATTTTTCACTCTTTTGTTATATTGCAGCCATTTGCTAAAATCATTTAAGTTATTTTTTTTTCCTCATTAATGTACACACAGCACCCCATATTGACAGAAAAACACAGAATTGTTGACATTTTTGCAGATTTAAAAAAAGAAAAACTGAAATATCACATGGTCCTAAGTATTCGGTCCACATAGTCCTTTGCTCAGTATTTAGTAGAAGCAGCCTTTTGATCTAATACAGCCATGAGTTTTTTTTTGGGAAAGATGCAACAAGTTTTTCACATTTGGATTTGGGGATCCTCTGCCATTCCTTTTTGCAGATCCTCTCCAGTTCTGTCAGTTTGGATTGTAAACGTTGGTGGACAGCCATTTTTTTAGGTCTCTCCAGAGATGCTCAATTTGTTTTTAAGTCAGGGCTCTGGCTGGGCCAATCAAGAACAGTCACAGAGTTGTTGTGAAGCCACTCCTTCGTTATTTTAGCTGTGTGCTTAGGGTCATTGTCTTGTTGGAAGGTTAACCTTCGGCCCAGTCTGAGGTCCTGAGCACTCTGGAGAAGGTTTTTCGTCCAGGATATCCCTGTACTTGGCTGCATTCATCTTTCCCGCGATTGCAACCAGTCGTCCTGTCCCTGCAGCTGAAAAACCCCCCACAGCATGATGCTGCCACCACCATACTTCACTGTTGGGACTGTATTTGACAGGTGATGAGCAGTGCCTGTTTTTCTCCACACATACCGCTTAGAATAAAGGCCAAAAAGTTCTATCTTGGCCTCATCAGACCAGAGAATCTTATTTTCTCACCATCTTGGAGTCCTTCAGTTGTTTTTTTAGCAAACTCCATGCGGGCTTTCATGTGTCTTGCACTGAGGAGAGGCTTCCGTCGGGCCACTCTGCCATAAAGCCCTGACTGGTGGAGGGCTGTAGTGATGGTTGACTTTCTACAACTTTTCCCATCTCCCGACTGCATCTCTGAAGCTCAGCCACAATGATCTTTGGGTTCTTCTTTACCTCTATCACCAAGGCTCTTCTCCCCCGCTTAGCTCATTTGGGCCGGACGCCAGCACTAGGACGGGTTCTTGTTCGTCCAACCGGCTTCCATTTAAGGATTCTGGAGCCACCTGTGCTCTTATAACCTTAATTGCAGCAGATTTTTTTGTAACCTGGCCAGATCTGTGCTTGCCACAATATCGGTCTCTGAGCTCTTCATGCAGATTTCCTTTGACCTCATGATTCTCATTTGCTCTGTCATGCACTGTGAGCTGTAAGGTCTTAGGTCAGGTGTGTGGCTTTCCTAATCAAGTACAATCAGTATAATCAAACACAGCTGTCTCAAATGAAGGTGTAGAACCATCTCTAGGATTATCAGAAGAAATGGACAGCATCTGAGTTAAATATGAGTGTCACAGCAAAGGGTCTGACTACTTAGGACCATGTGATATTTCAGTTTTTCATTTTTTCTTTTTTAATAAATCTGAAAAAATGTAAACAATTCTGTGTTTTTCTGTCACTATGGTGTGCTGTTGTTTACATTAATGAGGAAAAAAAATTAATTAAATGATTTTAGCAAATGGCTGCAATATACAAAGAGTGAAAAATTTAAGGGGGTCTGATTATTTTCCGTACCCACTGTATATATATAATATATTGAAAAATATATATATTATTATATAATACATAGCACACTACAAAAAATTTTTATCTTATGTAATAGATTTAATTATTCATGTGATAGTGAAGTTAAATTTTCCATATCCATATAATATTCCAATCTTCAGTGTCATGATCCTTCAGAAATCATTATAATATGCTGATTTGCTCCGCAGAAACATTTCTTATTTTTATCAATGTTGAAAATTGTGCTGTTTAATATTTTAGTGGAATCCAATCCATTATACATGCATGTATGCATATACTCCATATCAGTCGGCATAACACAAAAAATTACTTGGAGTACCTGAGTTTTATGCACAAATCAGTGGGAATGACAATGAGAAAGAACACACCAATTTTGTAAATAAGATGCGCTTTCTACGCATTGCTGGTTTTAGTGAATTTATTTTGTGAAACATCTGAAGCTCTAACATAACATTTTATTGCTACAAATGCTTTAAATGGATTGCTGCCGTCATCTCTCCTGAAAAACAGTGCCAAAACAATTTAAAGCCTGAGGTCAAATCTATTGTTGCACAAATAATGATTTCCACGTCGGTAATGAAGTATTACCAAGCTATTATTCCACGCGGAGTTTGAGGTTGTTTTCGTCCATTGTCAGAATTAACATAATCATATTTTTCAGATCCATAGTTCACATAATGGCAATTATGCTAAGCAAGGAAGACACAACATTCTGTCGGTTACTTTCGACTGCCTAAAACAAATAATTCATTGTAAAACACTTTCTAGTCCTCCCCCGCAGCGATGTCCCAATTCAGTGAACATGTGTGATGTATTACAGTGTACGCTCAAAACTCTCAGATGAAACCGTTTCAGAAAATTTGAACCAGAAATGAACATGAATAAATCAGCTAGTTTGAATTCTGTTTTCTTCTTTTAAAATGTAACTACATAAATTATTTTTATTTAGCAAGATTTAATAAAATCTATAAAAAATGTGTTTTACACAACCACCACACACACACAAATATATGAATATATATATATATATATATATATATATATATTATACTATGTGTGTGTGTATTATACATAGCTTAATCATACATTACATAGTATATACTTAGTAAAACACTATATATACTAAAATAACAATATATACACACAATATGTAATCCATAATATTTTATTATTATGAATGATTAAAAATGTACAATGAGACATATCAATGCTATATAATATTTGTATGTATTATCTGCCTTTCCCTCTAATGGTCAGAAACAAAGGATGTGTGCATCTTTTCTCATTAAAAGAATTGTAGACCACCATTCCTATGCAAGGAGACATATACGCCACCACAGTGTTCTGACTCAAGACTGACGGCTCTGATGAACAGTCGCACTGAGCTAATTTCAGTGTCATATCAACAACAACCTCATGTGAATTCAAAAGGCTCCTCATGCAGTAAGGTCTTAAAATGCATTATATATGCTCTCGTAGACTTAATTGAAACTGAAAATGTTATGTTCCACTCCAGTACCCTGTTAATCAGCAGGCAATCACCTACCAATGTTGTGGCACTATTACAAGCCCCCTCTGCCCCCCGGCCTTGGTTGGTCGGACAGATAAGACGGTGAGGGGAGGCTCTCATCTCTACCTAGCTGAACCTACATAAGGAGGCTGAAGTCCAACACTAATTATTGCTGCTTTACCCTCATCCGGCAGAGCAATTCATCAATATATACAGCCAATCTGCTGTGCACTGTGTACAGCCACCGCATTAGGATTCGCTGGCTTTTCTAACCACCAAACAGAGGGAAAGCAGAAGGAGGTGAAAAACTGTGTAGTCATCACGAAATGGGATTGTATGATTTTTCGGCAGCCGCAAATAGAGAAGCACATCAGTAATTGTCAGATATTTATAAGAGCTGCACCGCCACGAGCAGTGATGTAAAATGCATGAATGCTGGACTCGTTGGAATGTGAATGGTTACAAGAAACCAGTGGACGAGTAGAGCAGACCTGAGAGAGGAAGTGAAGTCATTTGTGTCATTTAGTCAGCTAATCTAAAATCCTACACCGCTCTGACAGAAAGTATAACAGAGGGGCAAAAGAGTCAATGCAGCAGCAAGGTCAGAAAAGCACGAATTTCAAATTTAAACCCCTCAAAGAGAGAAATATGATTAATAAATGAATTCCAATTCAAAATGTATCCGCCCTGAGCTTAGTTTGACCTTATGCGATTCACAGAAAGGTCTATTTTAATTACGATAATAAATTTGGCATTCCAAAGCCAATTGGATGTCTCTGAGGATTCTCATGGTCTCTTTGATTGTTTCTCCCCTGTCTCTACTTTCAATTATTGTTTAGTGTAATTATTTAATGTTATGCAGCTGTATTGCCTGGGGCGGCAAATACATTTTGCTTTCCGGATTGGATTATCACTATTTTTTGCAGTTGAAGTCCACCAGGGAATAGTGCCCTGTGGAAACAGGAGACCATTTTACAAGCGCTTCTTTAGTAAAAATCCCCAGTTTCTGTGCATGAAATGCAATTTAAATGTTGTAGAGTTCAAATTAAGTCTTCCCTGGTAGTTAGGGCCCAATGATTTCTGTAATAGTGAAAACGCAAATAGTTCACCGAAGAATGAAAATTTGCTGAAAATACTCACCCTCAAGCCATCCAAAATGTAGTTGAGATTGTTTCTTCATCAGAACAAATTTAGAGAAATTTAGCATAACATTACTTCCTCAATGATTCCTTTGCAGTGAATGGGTGCCGTCAGAATGAGTCCAAACAGCTCGTAAAAACATGACAATATGACTTCAGTCCATCAATTAACATCTTGCATGTTTGTAAGAAAAAATCCATCATTTTTACTATCACTAAATAAAAAATACTCAGAAGTCAAGAACACTGTGTATGGAAAACAGAGAGAACTTGCCTGACAATACTGATTTGAGGGAGATCTGCAACACTGTACATTTCTGAGTTTCACTTTTCCACAAGAACCTAGATGATTATGAAATGGTGGCTATCTATTCCCACATCGCTCCAAGTAGGACATCATAAATGTAGTGACCTTGATTGATTAGGCCTGGCTGTTCGCTGCATATTAATGATGCATAATGAGGCTTAATACGCAACTTTTAATAGATATATTTTTTTAATTGGCAGAAACATCACCATGCAAAATCTATTTTATGATTCATTTGGTGATTAATAAACTTCTAATATCTGGGAACTGTGGCAAATCATGATGATTGTCCATTTGCTTTGGGTAAATAGGACTTTGATGCTACCTGAGACTGACGGCTTAAAAGAATCATGGGAGCTACTAAATTCAAGATATTTCTGTTCAAGCTGGTTTGTGAGTCTCTCTCAGCATCAAGACTTGATGTAGTATGAAGCATCTTAAAATGGAAAAATGAAATCTGAAAAAAACAGACTAATTTAAGTACTAATGGGTGATAAAAAATAATAAAGCATTGAGACTCAATAAAATCACGAACCACGACGAGATTACCAGGCACTTTGTTGTCTCCAAGGCACTATATTTTCTCATTTTATTATTAACGATAATTTTCGAGCAAGCAAAGCAAAATGAAAAGGCCACGGTGTCTTGAATATTGAATAACTTGTCAATAGCAACAATCCTCTCAAGGTTTACGCCTGGTTGTTCGTACGACATTAGTCAGCACCTGCCCCTAGCCTGCTCTGTTATTAACGACAATGAAGTCAAGGTTCCTGAGGGAGTCATATCCTTCATGTCCTCCGAATAGCGCACTCGCAGTCGACAAATACCCTGAATAAACCAAAGCTTCGGAAATCCAGGTGTTTGTCGATAAGTGCCACTCATGGCAAATGTTAAGTGACCCAGTGGTACATCAAACAAAATGTCAAAGGAGCTTTGTGGGAATCCCTGGCTGGTGTTGCTTATATTTGTTATTTGCACACATCCCTCGCTTTGCTTTAGGTTGAGGACACTCTAAGCTGCCCTTCATCCTTAAAGATTTTGTCAGTATAATAAGATCCGTGTCACTCTGGCACAGGACCACCGACAGAGAAACGTAAAACCAAACTGTTTTTACTCTTCTAATTTAAACACAGATCAGCGGAGCATTTCTGCCACTGAAGTGAAATTAGTCAGCAGATGGCACTAGCAGTCTTTGAAGATGCATTGGATTCTAAACAAACGTTTGCAAATGAATCATTTGTTAAGCTATTTTCTAGCATATTGGTAGGTGATCGACAAGTTTCAGCTCTCAAATGGAAGCAACGCTAATGTGTCAACAGTGCCCCCTTGTGAACGTGATATGGAATTGTTAAAGACCGTACCAAAGAAAACAGAATGTGATTTAAGGAAAATTACATCAGTATACATAGTCAAATAAGATGCTAAAAATTTAGATTTTAGGATATTGATTTAAGAATTTTAGCAAGATGATAATGCACCATTCAATATATTATATGGTGAAATCTATAGAACTAGTTGCTAATTAAGTTATTGCACAAAACAAAACAAAAAATCAAATGCAATTGTCTCATGAATTTTTTGGGGAAAAGATTTAATTAATATTACATAAATCAAATATTAATGTAAACTTAAGTGTTCTGGTAACTTAGTTAGGATAACAGTGAATTAGGCCTAACATACATACATAAACAGAATCTTTTTGAGACTGTTTTCAAACAGATTTTTTTTTAACAGGTTTCTGTAAGTGCTATATAAACCTTTAGGAAACAGCTGCTATATTTACTTCCTGAAAAAAAGTTCTTCTACTCACTTATAGCTGTTCATTTGTTTCTCAAGTCTGTCTCTAACCAGCTGACAAATGTTTTTGTTCATGTGCTACTTGCGTGCTCATGTGAGAGACTCTCGAAGTTGCAAGCAGGCTGTCTTCACACAATCGAACACCTGTGCAAAGCCACCTGTCTACTCTAACAGGGCTGTGCTAACAGGCTTTTGTGGTGACATATCATCAATTCAAGAAGGGCAAAGCAGACTTTCAACGACATCAGGAGCTGACAAAAGCAAGCCGGAGAAGGACAATGTCCTCGCGCGAATTACAAAAGCTAGCACTCACAGTGGGAAGCCTTATTTTAGCTTTGCCAGGATCGAGAAGTGCTACTCACCTTCTCACCTTCCTGTCACAGTTTGTACCTCAGGCTCCAGAATGTACCCGAGGACTGGCATATGTCAGAGCCTGACGAAGGTGTCACGGGTCATATATAGCATGGTGTGTAGGGTGACATAGTTCCACTGTCGGGCACATCCTACTGCTGAGAGAAGCATGATACAGATGAGATGTATGTTGTCACAATGCCGCAACATTATTGATTACTGAGTCTAAAAAGGGCAAAGGTGCTAGCTCGTCATGAGGGGATGTATACATCTATAGCTGGGCAATGATTTAAAGTGTTTGAAAATTGAATTTGGAGTTTTGCCTGCTGTCTCTAAATGTTGTGAGTTGTTTGATATTGTGGTAGAGCTGCAAGACAAATGACTGCTGGTTTGTTCGGCAGCATAAAAAAATCCTCGTTCCTATACATTGAATCTAATATCAAGACAGACCAAAAATGATATCCAACCTAACTTAATCTAAATATTTTTACATGCACACCAACAGTGTATACTGACCAAAGATGGATACATGAGACCCAGACAAGTCAAAAAATGAAAACAAAAAAATGCTTAAACTTCTCTTGGAATGTTTTTTAGACAAAATTAGTAACATTTCTGGAGAAATGGCAGGGGAAAATTGTCCTTACTTACTATTATTTATTTATGCATTTATTCATTCATTCATGATTCATACAGTGATCAGTACCTCCATTGACTACAAAAATAAATTAATTTTGAAATTATATTCAATATGTAATATAGATATATATATATATGATATATATCTATTATAATATCTCATATATATATACTTTACAAGTTAAAATCTCATATACTTTAGAAAAGTATGAATTAATGCTCAAGGAAATTCCTCATCCATTTTTATTTTAAAAGGAATATCATTTATTATATAAAATAAAATTATGATATATTATATATATATATATATAGAATATATATATATATATATTATATAGATATGTAGATATATATATATAGTAAAACTGTATTACAACATATAATCCGTTATACACTAACCTGCAGTTGTGAGAGATATTGTCCCCTATTTTAATCAGCCAATAGCCTTTTAGTTTACAACAAAACCCGAACCTGTAAGAGAAAAAAATGCTAATATAAAACTCCAAAAATAAGGCTTTAGTCAAATTTTACAATCTGAGGATATATCACACATGGAATAAACTCCAATTCTGAATTCATATGGTCATTAATTCTTACTTCAGTAAAATGACACATTGTGTATTTAAAGGCAGAGAAAACACTCACTTTGTACCATCTAATTCACAGATTCCCATCTCAGTTATACAGTGTGATTGCAAGCCGACTCGATGCCTATCAGCGTTGCCCTGGGCAACAATAATCGTGATATGGACAAGAGTGGTGGATGAGCTAGGGATATCTGTACCCCATCAGTCATAATCGAAGGAGACAACAAAATATGTGGCTATGTCTCAATAAAGTGAGCTTTGACTCTCATACACAACTGATTTTCCTCTCTGGAAGGAAGTGAGAAATCTGGGACGCCAGCTTGCCCCACACAGCTGCAACTGAAGTCATGATAACCCTGACACTTCCCAGCACAACACCACCTAACTTTCCTTTCCAGCAGCGGACACCCTTACTTTACTCCCTTGAACAAAATAAACACCCCTCCAGGGATTTTCACTTGAACTTGACCTTCATTCATCTTCGGAACACAAATTAAGATATGTTTGATGAAATGTGAGAGCTCTCAGACCCTGCATAGACAGCAACGCAACTGTAATGTTCCCAGGTCCAGAAACGTAGTAAGGACATCGGTAAAACAGTCCATGTGACATCAGTGGCTCAACTTCAGTTTTGCGAAGCTACGAGAATACTTTTTGAGCACAAAGAAAACAAAAATAACAATTTATTCAACAATTCTTCTCCCCCGAGTTATGTCTTCTGCCATTTTAGAGTATCACAACACATACGCATGCTTTCCCCTAAGCATAAACAACGCTGATTACACAGATTACGTTCATGCGCGCGCTTTCTCCTCCGAACGTAAACACCGCTGATTACATCGATTACGCTCTTGGGTACTCTCCAAAATGGCGGAAGACGTAACTCGGGGGAAATGTCAGCATACGTCACCAGAGAGAAGTTATATTATTTCAACAGTAGTTATATTATAAAAAATTACAAGGTCAAATAAATTAATGCAACATGCAGAGATGAATTGTTCACAATAAGATAATTAAAATGAAAAATAGTGAATTTATATTTCATGCCGACTGCAATGTTACTGAGCGATTTCATCTGTCTCTGCCCACATACTGTGATTTAATCATCAAAATTATGCATGAAAACTGTATCAGCTGTTGTTGCCATTCAGAGTTTGATTTCATAATGTATAATCCACTTCTGCAGTTTATTGTCCCTTACAAACGCTTTCCCCTGTTTTTACTGGCAAGGAAGAGCTAGCCTACTGTATTGTAATACAACTGTAAGTTTCTACTAAATAATATATACACAACTATAAGTTTTCAAAAGGCCAGTTACATAGCCTACTAATAGCTTCAGATTGACAGAGAACTGTATGAACATCTATTAAAGACCAACAGCACATTAATTGAATCACTGTGTGGTCAAAATCCCTTTAAGGCAAGTCAATTCAGTCTGCAGCCATATTCATAACGCCCACAGGCAGCTATTTCTAGAAATGCATTATGCAAGTACTCTTATGAAGGCTACTTGAATGGGGTAAGAGCGAAATCTAAATAACTGTGTTGAAATAACATTTCAATAAGATATTACATAAGAAATAATCAATGTAGTGCTTAGATCGTTCTTTTAAAGGAAAATGTTACTCACCGTTACGTCATTCCAAACTTCTTTTTTTTCTTCCTGTGGAACATAATAGAAAATATTTTGAGAAATGTCTCGGTGTTTGTGGATACAAGGATGTCAATGGTAACCAAAAATGTTTAGTAACCAACATTCTTCAAAATATCTTATATGGTAGGAAAATATCTTATTACAGACTGAGTTAGAGGGCATGATTAATTGCGTTTAAGGAAGATAATTTTCTTTATAATTAATTTCCCTGAATTAATGCTTTAACTTGACCACCTTACATCAATTTAATTTTAAATAGTTTACTTGTTACTGAGTTTCTGTTTGTCATACATTAGCATATAAATCCTGCACCACAACCCGCAAGGCCTGTCATAATTAATAACCACAAATGTGTCTGTGCTGACTCATTTCTTTCATTATCATATTCTCATAAAGATATTAAACCCACTGAAAGACTATTAGCAGCTCAGTCCTCTGACCTACTTCCTGCTTCACCTCTGGAGCTGAATGAGATCATCTCTATTATAGCTCATTATTTTCATCTAGGGCATAAGGATTGATTAAGCGCATTCCTCATACAGTGTGTGGTCAGTACTACTTACCGCATGCAATTAGTATTGATCCAGTGGGGTAGGAAGAGACAATGAAGGATATGCCTTGCTCTGGACCAATAGCTATATTCCATTAGCTGCATAGAGAACATGGAGGAAATACTATATGTCTTGACTTTCTTTGCAAATGGGAGCCTTTTTCACTTCCAGCATCGTGGTTCACAGATTGATATTTCACACTGGATGGAGATACAGGAATGATCCTGACTTTAGTGACTGAGGACCTGTTGGCCTTTCTGAAACGCTAGGTCAACCATTGAAGATAAACAGTTGTCAAGAGAGACCCCTAGCGGTTAAGGGTAGAAGCGCTCACTTCAGTAATTCTAGTTGTGTTACTCAGAATAATAATTCTAGTTGTGTAACGGACTTAAATGCTGAACATCGTACTGTAAAATCAAAGAGAAAAAATTAGTAAGATTTTAGTTTTTTTTTTTAAGACTTAAAGTCTTTGTGATCATTACATCATAAATATTGCATAAACAGAACATAAGCCTATTGATGAATGCAGACAGAACAGCTATTGAAAAAAAGGGTATTGCCGCCTGGCTCAAGTATGTAACGACAGTAGACAACCCATAATGAGTTAACAACATTTATTTATTATATCAGAATGGGATTTCATGGAGCACCTAAAGTCTCTGTATTTTTACCTATGCAAAAGTTATTTTAGGGCTCTGTACATTTACAACATCAAATAATATAATATAATATAATATCATATCATATCATATCATATCATATCATATCATATATCATATCATATCATATCATATCATATCATATCATATCATATCATATAATATATAATAAATGGAAAACATAGCCTATCATTAGAACGGGAACAGAACAAAGTTTTAAGTTCCCACCAAGAGTCCTTGTGCCACAAAATAAAATATGCGTGGCAAATATAGATGATAACAATTGTACATGATAAATGCTCTGATTTCACCTTAGCTCAAGGATGGTGATTAAAACCTATATATCTTCGCTTGGTGTTTCATTTAAATAAAACGGAAAGAACAAAAATACACTCTTTTATAGAAAGATATTTCACACTTGTTTCTTAAAGGAATAGTTCACCCAAAAATGTAGATTGGTTTAAAGTTAAAACACCTTAAAAGATTTGTTTCTTACAAAACACACAGCTTTTCACTTCACAAAACTGATAGACTGGAGACTGGATTGGAAGTTGTGGGTAACTGTGTTTCAGTTCTCATTCTGACGGCACCCATTCACAGCAGAGGATACCTTGATGAGCAGTATGCAATGCTGTTTCAATGAAGAAACAAACTCATCTATCCTAAATGGCATGAGGGCAGAGGCGGACAAAGTACTCGACTCCATTACTTGAGTGAAAGTACAGATACTGCTGGTCAAATATTACTCCATTACAAGTAAAAGTTGTAAAGACAGATTTTTACTTAAGTAAAAGTACAGAAGTACTTGCTTTTAAAAGTACTTACGTACCAAAAGTAATTTTTTTTATTGTTGTACGTAATACTTGCAATACTTCTGAAGAAACTTAGAATACATTACACCTGCTGAATACACTGACTAGCTTGTAGTATATTTGGAATAAAGAGCTTTTAGAATGTTAAAAACCTATGGGGGAAAAAAAATTAACACCCCTAACCACCCCCACAAAATCAGAATGGTAGTGATCTCACACAGCTCTGACATCTCCATGTAGTCATTCATCCACATTTGAACAAAGTGGACAGTGAAATCCTGTAAATACAGACTGATAAGGAAGAAAAAAAAAATCAAACCTGCTTTAAAACCCAGCAACACAACTGTAGCTGTATAATTTTACAACAGCAACACTGCTTTAACAAAAAAAGCAAAAAAGCAAGACTTATTTGACATCAAAACAAACATTTTAAATGCTGTCTAATCGCTCTTGCTGTACTTTGATGTCACACACAGAACGGTCTGTGCAGTGCTGCTTCAAGTCCAACACCTTTTGTGTTTTATTAGGAGATGCACAACAGTTCTTCTGTGGCTTTGTAGGTAATATTTTCGTTTACACAATTTAGCAAAATCAGACAATGTTGTGTCTAATATATACCACAATATAACTTCTTATTATTAAATTGTTGTAAATATCACATTTGCAACTGGTCAGTGTTCAAAAAATGCTGAGAAATCTCTTCATGTAGCCCCAAGAGTGATTACTGATAAACTGTCTGAAAAAAGAGTCACGTTTTAGAGAAGAAAAAAAATCACCTACTGAATTTCAAAGCTGCTATATAGTAACGACTTTCTACTTCGAGGACCTTGATAGAAATGTAGTGGAGTGAAAAGTACAATATTTGTCTTTCAAATGTAGTGAAGTTAAAGTCATAAAGTTCCCAGAAAAATAATACTCAAGTAAAGTACAGATACTCAAAAAGTGTACTTAAGTACAATACTCAAGTAAATGTACTTAGTTACTGTCCGCCTCTGCATGAGGGTAAGTCCATTTTCATCAAATTTTAATTTTTTGGGGTGAACTATGCCTTTAAGACACTAGGCATGGGTGTTACCTTTTGTGTTGGCAAATTATTAAAATGAAATGTGCTTACATTTTTTCCCTGGTGCTTTGATGCTAGAAAAAATGCTTAGGAACCAAGTTGGCAGCATGAAGGTCACGTACTGCACATCCAGGGCTGCATGCTAACATATATCTAACAGATATTTCCAGGTATGTATGATAAACTTGACTATAACCTGTCATATACTGTCATATACGAGGGGAAGTCGTGGCCTAATGGTTAGAGAGTCGGACTCATAACCCAAAAGGTTGTGGGTTCGAGTCTCGTACCGGCAGGGATTGTAGGTGGGGGGAGTGAATGTACAGCGCTCTCTCCCACCTTCAATACCACGACTGAGGTGCCCTTGAGCAAGGCACCGAACCCCCAACTGCTCCCCGGGCGCCGCAGCATAAATGGCTGCCCACTGCTCCGGGTGTGTGTTCATGGTTTGTGTGTGTTCACTGCTGTGTGTGTGCACTTAGGATGGGTAAATGCAGAGCACTAATTCCGAGTATGGGTCACCATACTTGGCCACATGTCACGTCACTTTCATACTGTCATTAGAAGGTTGTGCAGTAATATTCCTCTATGCACACTAGAGGGCAGAGCAACTTCATTAATACATGTGTAAATTGATTTTGTGCTGTGGAATCTGTCACGCATAACCTGGTTTTCTAAAGAAACAACTGTAGACGGTTTTCTGGATACCTTTTCAATAATTTATCAAAAGCCCCAAAACCTATAAAAAGACACCCTAAAAAACCAAAGTCTTAAAGTAAAGAATCTTTTGTTTAAGGTTTATGTAACAAGCCATTAATCATTTGCCAACCCATGCTAACAATAGTTGAAATGTCTGCATCAAAGGCCACATTTGTGTAACAAAAATAGTCACAGCTTCCAGTCTTATGAGTGATTATTTACTTCCAGCTGTAACCACAAGACTGCTAATGTTGTTTTTCACTTTTGCTGTTTAGGGCCAAAAAAAAAGAATACACAAACCTGAACTGAACTATTTTTCATAAGAGGAAAAAAAAAATACTGATGTAACCATGACATTTACTAAAAGATGAAAATCCAGTGCTGGAAAATAATGCTAATTCATTATTGCACTAGTGCTATTGTTGTCATCCTGTTTCTTAATAAAGCCTAATAGTTTCAAAGACAACATTGCCACAATTTTATTCAATGGAAAATTCTCTGTACATGATTGAATGGTAAATTTGTAATGGTAAGTGGAGGGAGATTTATGAAAAGTCATGTCTTTCATATAACCCTCTATTAACATCTATGCTAGTTAAGTTGTCTGTGGGTGTGCAAGTAGCTCAGTTCATTACAGTAAAAGGCCCTTTGAGACATTTGGATCAGGTGAAAAGCTTTGGGTCGTCATTCACCGCATGCTCTCATTCTGCCCATTAGTTTCAACACACCCTCCAAATCAGCTTCTTTTAGATCTGATGCGAGCATGAAATATATCAATTTGGTAGTTTATTAATTTAAAATTGTTCCTTTATTTATCTATCTATCGGAACAACATTAAATCAGATCAGATTATCAGATGAGTCTAATAAGAATGGAGTTGGCACGCTGCCTCATTTTATGCTTCATCATTCTGTCATCTCTATTTCCAGTTTCCACTGTGACAAAGACTTCCTCTTATGTCATCTACATGCAAATATAATCCAGTTTAATGCCTTATGTTTACTTACTGCTGAACGGTTATAGTCATTTTGTTTGTACTATCTAAGCTTAATAACCATTACATAAGAACTATTTGCAGTAGGTACAATTCCACGTCTACAAATTAGGGCTCTTAAAAAAAGTAGTACGTTTTAATAAATGTCAGACAAAGCTGTTTGACCACATCAGGAAGTCAGACTAAATATTATCAAGCGTTTTGATTTTATATGTTGGAATTGATTTTTGAAATGTCATTGTTTTATGACAATGAATCTCGTCCTTTTTTTTTTTTTAAAGTGTTCCTGTTATGCTCTTTAAAGGGTACAAATTGTCACATTCTGTGTCACAATTATATTGAATGTTCAAAATAATTAATGAAGTAACAGGGTTGTGCATGTGGGACACTGCTGAAAATAATTTTAGGTAATTAAAATAAGTTTAATATAAATTCAGCAAACAACAGTGTGTCAAACTTATGACACTTTGTGATTTTAATTGCTGGATACAGTGCTGGGACATGATCAGCGAGCTGAGACAGGCCAAAATAGCCATTTGAATAAGCTGTATAATACTAGCTTCTTCATTGCTTTTTATGCTCTTTTATGTTCATTTTATGTTAGATAATAGCTAGAAAATAGTTAATAGTTGGCCTATCACTGCGAAGATTATTGGAGTTGTGCATTTAATGCTTTCCAGAAAGTAATTTGACACCAAATGAACCCTGTTATTCATGGAAAGTGTTACTTTGTAACCTTATACACAGAAAATACTTAGCAGGAAAATATTTTATACTCTTTGTTGTAAAATGCTTACACTGCATTACAGAGAAATGCACATGAATAATAATTATTTATACTATAGTGTTTTTCTATTGCCATTGTTCAGCATGTTTTAATTTCAACAATTTTTTTTTTCATTAAAATTCTCACTCTTTGAAAGTCTGTTATGTTTGTCTTTATGTGCAGGTGCAACTTTATACAAATGATTGACATCTTTTTCCAATTTGGACAAAAATAGTGTTAAAAATCAATGTATAGTCTGACAGATAAGGTCATACAAAGCAATCTGCTACAGAGGCATCTGAAAGGCCTTCTTTCATCTTCTTCTTCTCTCCACCTACAATGTGTGGGTGTAGAACTGTCTCGTTTCTCCTGTCATCACGTTACAATGAACAAGCCTCCCTGAATGCTGTGCATTCACTAGTGATCTTGTGGGATTCCTGCCAACGTGTCATCAGTGACTGCATGGAAAGTGACACAAGAGGGGAATCTAATGGCTGGAAGAGTGGGCTAATTACGGGGGGAGTACATGCTTGTCGCAGGGGGCAACCCAGAGTGAAAAAAGAAAGTAGGAGGCATTTAAACAGTCTGATATCTGGAAGAGAACTGTGGAGCAGAGTGAACAGGGGAGCATACTGTATAATAACACAACTGCTGATCTTTTATTGTCTGAGGGCAGCTGGGTTAAGCAGCCCATTGAGTAGACATACCTTTTGTATCTCACCTCCAACAACATGAGTGTCATTGTTGTACTCACTCTTGATAAAATAATGATGAATTTCATCATGAGCACATCTGTTTTGGATGTATCACTCCTGAAATAATATTGGCAGGTTGAGTGTGCTTGGCTCTCAATGCTCAACAACTCTCCATTTATATTATTCCCGAACAATATGGTAATATCAGCATTCTCAATCATCCTATTCATAATATATGTTGCAAAAAAATATATTCCATCAAAATATTGTTATTTTTAAATAGCCATCAATAGAGAAATGCTCAGGTAAGATAGTAATTACAGCATCTAGATAACCAGACAACCTTTGACCCCTTGTTCCAGAATTATATTTATTCTTTATCAACCTTATTTTGCAACACAGATGTAAGCTATTTTCTTTAAATGTGTGATACTTTCAATTCATTAGCCGCTGCCATTGGATTTCTGTTTATTTTTAACAATTGCTGATAATTATTGTTGTTAATTGATGGTTTATGCTTTTGTTGAAGTCATTAATTCAACTTTTTTATATATATATATAATCATGTTTAATTGCAGAATTATTGGTGAAACATCATTTTTAATTTGATTATGTCATTCGCAATGCCTCATGGGATTGTAGTTCATTTTATAACTAAAGCCATTAAATACACAGTATTGTACCATGTATTTTTGTCTGATTTTCATATACTTTTTACTTTAAATAAAAGTTTTTAATGTTATGATTCACCTCGTAGTTGGTTGGCTTAATTCATGGCTTATAACACATTTTTTTTAAATCCCTATTTAAACAATGAATGGAAAAAATACTTCCAAAACCAACGCAGTTGAAAAAGTAGGTAGGCACTGAGGCAAACTATATGTAAATAACAAGAATAACAAAATGCAGTAAACTGTACAGTAACTCTATTTACGCTGCAAACCAGTATGTTTTTCATTTTTATCATAAATTGAAATAATATGATAGTAATTACAAGTTTGTAATGTAAAGCAGCATAACAGACTGTTTTTGTACAGGTAAAATAACTGGGAGTTAAAAGTTAACTGGAAGTTACTGAACTTTAAATGACCCTTGAAGCCTCACACATTCAAGTTACAAATGGCTACGACCACTCTTACGTTAAAAATAAGGTGAATAATATGAAGTCATGTTAATTTATCTTGATGTTGGTATCTATACATTACAATTAGTAGTATCCATTTGCATCCTGTGGTTACTTCATATTCAAAGGCATCAAATAAGACATTTACTGTATGCATTTTTGTATCATACTGAATGATGTCATATCTTTTCATTTCAAAAGAGCATCAGCCTTCATCTCATCAGGCTTTTCCAGCGATTTGAAAGCTTAGTAAATCCACCTTTGAAGCTGATTAAGCTGGGATGTTCCCTCTGACCAGATAACAGCATTTATGTGGCTGAGTGTTACCCTACTTACCAGCTCTGACTAAAATCACTCTGTCTGTGACCCACTATACAAGGTATTTTACAGATTTATGTCAGTGCAACTTAAAGAGATTTAAATAAAATATGTATATATCTATTCAGGGGACGTTATATATATTTATATTCAGGATTTATATCCAGTGTAAATTAATTTGAGGAATATTGTGGAATTTTAGTACAATTTAAAATAACTGTTTTCTATTTGAATATATATTTAAAATGTAATTTATTCATGTAATGGCGAAGCTGAATTTCAGCAGTCATTACTGCAGTGTCCAGTATCACATGATCCTTCGCAAATCATTCTGATATGCTGATTTGGTGGTCAAGAAACATTTTTGATTATTATCAACATTGTGCTGCAAAAACTATTGGCAAAAAAGCAAATACTTAAGAGTTTAGAATTGAATCATTATTGCAGTTCATATGTTTCTGGCATGTTTTTAACCCCAACTGATGCAGTGTGTAGCTTTTTATTTCTCAAACATCCATGTGGGAAGACGGAACCATGTCCATATTCCAGAAAGACAATACCAAGATTCACCAGACTCAAATTGTGAAAGACTGACCACCACAGAGTCATGAACTTTACCGCACTGAAAGTCTTTGAGATGTGTCGGAGTCGACTTTACACTGGCTTTCTAAAAACTTTGCACTCTCTAATATTTTGTTGGACCACATTTTGTTTTGATAGCTTTGTGCTTTCATTGTGGCATTGTTTCAACAACATTATGCAACATCACAACATTTATTTACATCAAGAATTGCATTTATTTTTGGCTGAGATTGAGAGTCAAGCCTCTCTGTAAAGTCGACTCCAGCACATGTTAAAGACTTTCAATAGAGTTAAGGTCAGGAAATTGTGTTGGCCAATTCAAACACGAAATTCATGCTCTCTGAACCACTATTCCACATTTGGCTCTAATGAATCTTGACATTGTCATCCTGAAATGGACATGGGTATGTCTTCAAACATGGTAGTTTAAGAAATTAAAAGCTATACTGCATCAG
This sequence comes from Sinocyclocheilus anophthalmus, assembly GCA_018155175.1. Taxonomy (NCBI): domain Eukaryota; kingdom Metazoa; phylum Chordata; class Actinopteri; order Cypriniformes; family Cyprinidae; genus Sinocyclocheilus; species Sinocyclocheilus anophthalmus. Next base: position 158,916 of record JADLZN010007622.1, on the reverse strand, counting down.
GGTTAAAAGAGTTGTTGCAACATAAAACATGCCAGAAACATATTACTCACTGCAATAATGATCCAATCCTAAACTCTTTACTATTTGCTTATTTAAATCCAGATGACAATTTTTTTTTTGGCCTGGCAGTGTACATTGTGTAATGCATGACTGATCATTATACACTGAAGAACCCGGAAGTGTGTTTGTTTGTTGTGTAACCTCATATTAATGTAATCTAGTGTATATAAGAATAAAAATGTAATTCTGATAATGGTAATCAAAGTGTCGCACTGTAAGTCATCTTGCACTGACCGGAAAAAAGGACGTCTAAATAGGTAATATTGTGTATGCTCTGCATATGTCTGAACTGCATGTGCGGGTTTTATCCTGATACAGTGGTCCAGCAACTCAGCACATCTTTACTGCATGGCTATTTTCTGATGATCATTCTTAGATTTCGTGGTCATTGATTTCAATCATTGATGGTGTTTTTTTTCGTTTTTGGGTGGGGGGAGGGGTTGGGGTATATCAGTGGGTACGGAAAGTATTCAGACACCCTTAAATTTTTCACTCTTTGTTATATTGAGCCATTTGCTACAATAATTTAAGTTAATTTTTTTCCTCATTAATGTACACACAGCAACCAATATTGACAGAAAAACACAGAATTGTTGACATTTTTGCAGATTTATTAAAAAAGAAAAACTGAAATATCACATGGTCCTAAGTATTCAGACCCTTTGCTGTGACACTCAATATATTTAACTCAGGTGCTGTCCATTTCTTCTGATCATACTTGAGATGGTTCTGCACCTTCATTTGAGTCCAGCGGTGTTTGATTATACTGACTGGACTTGATTAGGAAAGCCACACACTGTCTATATAAGACCTTACAGCTCACAGTGCAAGTCAGAGCAAATGAGAATCATGAGGTCAAAGGAACTGCCTGAAGAGCTCAGAGACAGAATTGTGGCAAGGCAAAGATCTGGCCAAGGTTACAAAAAAAATTCTGCTGCACTTAAGGCTCCTAAGAGCACAGTGGCCTCCATAATCCTTAAATGGAAGACGTTTGGGACGACCAGAACCCTTCCTAGAGTCCGGCCAAACTGAGCTATCGGGGGAGAAGAGCCTTGGTTTGAGAGGTAAAGAAGAACCCAAAGATCACTGTGGCTGACCTCCAGATATGGAGTCGGGAGATGGGAGAAAGTTGTAGAAAATCAACAATCACTGCAGCCTACACCAGTCGGGGCTTTATGGCAGATTGGCCCGACGGAAGCCTCTCCTCAGTGACACATGAAAGCCCGCATGGAGTTGCTAAAAAAAACACCTGAAGGCCTCCAAGATGGTGAGAAATAAGATTCTTGGTCTGATGAGTCCAAGATAGAACTTTTTGGCCTTAATTATAAGCGGTATGTGTGGAGAAAACCAGGCACTGCTCATCACCTGTCCAATACAGTCACAACAGTGAACGCATGGGGGTGGCAGCAGCATGCTGTGGGGGTGGTTTTCAGCTGCAGGGACAGGACGACTGGTTGCAATCGAGGGAAAGATGAATGCGGCAAAGTACAGGGATATCCTGGACGAAAAAACCTTCTCCAGAGTGCTCAGGACATCAGACTGGGCCGAAGGTTTACCTTCCAAACAGACAATGACCCTAAGCACACAGCTAAAATAAAGAAGGAGGGGCTTCACAAAAACTCTGTTACGTTTTGAATGGGCCCACCCAGCAGAGCCCTGACTTTAAAACCCAATTGAGCATCTTTGGAGAGACCTAAAAATGTCTGTCCACCAATGTTTACCATCCAACATGACAGAACTGGAGAGGATCTGCATGGAGGAATGGCAGAGGATCCCCAAATAAAGGTGTTAAAAACTTGTTGCATCTTTGCCAAAAAGACTCGTATTGGCTGTATTAGATCAAAAGCGTGCTTCTACTAAATACTGAGCAAAGGGGTCTGAATACTTAGGACCATGTGTGGATATTTCAGTTTTTCTTTTTTAATACATCTGCAAAAATGTCAACAATTCTGTTTTTCTGTCATAGGGGGTGCTGTGTGTACATTATTGAGGAAAAAAAAATTAACTTACATGATTTTAGCAAATTGCTGCAATATAAAAAAGAGTGAAAAATGTAAGGGGGTCTGAATACGTTACGGACACACTGTGGATGGTATATAGATATATATATATATATATATATATAAATCTATATATATATTAAATCGTATGAGATACACGGTAAACATGATCATAATTGTAACAGTAAAACTGTAAAAATACTAAAACTGTAAAAGCCTGTTAATTAGTTCATTGTAATAAAGTACTCAATATGGTGGGAAAAACTGTAATAGAGCATAATAAATATTATAATGTAATAGTTGTAATGAGACATTACATGGAATCTTACAGTAAATGCTGTTAATGTACAGTTTTTGGAAGGGACAAAGAACAAGTCATCTTATGATTTACTGTGAAAAACCGTAAATTGACATACTCAGAATTCTATATGTGACACTTCACATTCAATGATTTTTCATTGAAATAATAACTATTGTTTATTGCATTATTTTAGTGTCATTTGTTTTACCATGTTGTTTTGTATTTGTGTGCATGTCACTGTGTGCACCGTATGTGGACTTACAGTGGAAGCAGTGTGCTCGATTTTTTTAAGTCCATTAGACCGTAGGGGGTTCTATTCACCATTTTAGCTTTAAGAAGGGTGCTCACGAGCGCCCCATTTATGGCCACTATATGCCCTCGACATCATGAAAGTGTGGACTCAAATGAAGACCACAGGGGTTCAGGGTGCCATTTGGGACAGGGCCAATAATATTAGTATTTATTTCAGCGTATAAGTGTAGAGCATTTCTTCGACACACAGAATACAAAGAAATCTCAACATGCATTTTGATGCTAATGGTAGTAAGACTAGTAAGAGTAAAAATTAATTACTAGACAGTCCACTGTCCATAGTCATGGACATTTCCTTGACAGTAGTCATCAAGTGAGCATATCTCCTTAGCCCCATAGAGGGAGACTAATTCTAACATGCATGAAGAGTTTATCAAACAGCTGCTACACAAAAGGCCCATCGTTCTTGAGAACCCACAGGGTGGATTTCCACATTTCATGTGGCGCATGCTCAGCCTTGTGGTGAAAATGTCAGGATGTAGAAGCTTAGTTAGCAGTCTGTATTTGCTTGATGCGACAAAGGCAGCTAAAACAGTGATTTGAATACTGTAGTCTTTCTCAGTGGCAGTGCCTTTGCTTTCTTCGGTGAACGAGCTCTAATGAAGGCTTTGAATAGTTCGATCTCCAATTCATGCAGCATGGCCGCTGTGCATTATTCACATGTGCCTGTATGTGTTCACATGAGCGTCTAAGATGTTATGACACTATTTTGAGGACATAATATGCCTCCAGTGGAGAGCTGAGAAGGCTGAGTACTCAAGCAGTTAGTCTACAGCCCATACTCCGATAAGAGCTATCAAATGAGGCCAGCATGTCCCCATTTTAAACCCAGCAAGGATTTGCCACGGTGAGCGCGGGATGAAAAGGCAGCTTTGATGTCTACGCCGGCTTGATTTAGTCTCCTTGTTCCTCTCCTAAAAGGAACCCATTACCTCGGCCAAAACCTGCGTACTAGACCTGAAATTTCCCTCTGGTCTATGACATACATCCATTGCAGAATAACAATTTGACAGCATGAGACCTCGCAACACAAACATGACTCTGAAAAGCCTCGGTGGAGCAAAACAAAGTGTGTTGACAAAGCCTCTCCCTCTGCCAATCATTCTCCCGTCGCCTGCCCCCCCTCTCTCTCTCTCTCTCTCTCTCTCTCTCCTCTCCCTCTCTCCCTCCCTCTCTCCCTCATGCTTTCACACCGATGAACACGCTGTGTGATGATTGCTACATGTGGGCAACAGTAGATATCTCTACACAAGAACAGAGCCACGCTAAACCCGTCGGATAAAGCAGCTTCTCCAGCCTGAATCAAAGAGCTGTCATCTACAACGGCAGTGAACTGTAAAGGTAAAGGCTCCATATTCATATCCCTGATCGATTGTTGCATAAGTAGCTCACACTGGCTTTGTGTGTCTAGGATATTTGTCATAGTGTACAGCTCTCACCATCTGTCCTCCTGTCATGTCTTCTCATGTGTAGGGAATTGAGTAGAACAAAGCAAAACAGATCATCCATTTGGCTTTTACATTGTAACATTTATGAATGATGGGAAGTGTGCAGTTGTTTATTATATTTTGTTGTTTTGTGAATGTTACTTATGTGTTTGCATAAATGCTAGATTCTTTTTCATTGTAAAGTGCAGGAAATTAATACAGAGTTATATTGTTTATAGCTACAAATAGTACCCCGTTTACATAATATCAGATATTCGGTTACTTCTTTAATTTTCTGACATGCACAATGACAACTGTGTGTTTGTTGAAGGGATTGGACAGCTAATCCATCTCTCCAGCAGTAACTGTGAGGGCTTTGTAGGTTTGTAAATGTCAGTGAGGGGAAGTGACAGAGATGAGGAGAGACTTTGAAACACCCACACTCACCACCCACTGCTCTTTTTGAGACACACTGAAGATATGTTTCATTCTGCTGTACAGACTACGCAACAGAATCCTTATTTAAAGGCACTTTTGCATGTTATGATTATAACTTTGAAATGGGGAAGAATGCAAAGCATCTTAACATTAGCTAAAATGAATTAGAAGTACAGTGCACATTAAAATGTAAGAGACTCATAATTTTATGCGTGATGTGTGATTTAGTAATTCCAATGGGAGTTTTATTAGCAAAAACACTTTACACAGTAATATGTATCAGTAACATTTTGGCACTACTTTATTGTTAGTATAACATTATTAAATTAAGGAATGCTAAAATATATTTATTTTTAATTAATTATTTTTGATCAGTTTTATTAATTCATAATTGATTGTGCAAGAATTACTGATCTGTACACCCACATTGAATCTGCATGCAGAAAAAGCTCTGCAGATTTCCACAGAATTTGAACACCTGTCGCTGACAAATTTTCATTCATGTTGGCCATTCATTTACATGAAAACAGCTTTTTAGGGACCTGAAAACCCAAACTTGGAAAGGTTTCAAAAGTTTTTCGAAAATGTGCATTATCTCGTATAAACTACAAAAAAGTAAAAAACATAAAAACATTTTTGTCTTTGAAAGAAATGTTATACTATATATTTATATATATATATATATATATATATATATATTATAATAGATATTTTATAGATATATATTATATAATCATACCCCCATACACATACCATACTATACACATACAACATATACACATACATACATACATACATGTACATACATACATATATATTAATATATAAACTAAAAAACATTTCATTTCAGCTTGTTTGCAGCGTTAGGTTAACTAAAACAAAAAATTAATAAAAAACATTAATTTAAAAATATATGAAACTAAATCTACTCCAAATTAAAAAAAATTATAATAGTAATTAATGATATTTAAAAAACCCTAAGGCCCTTTCATTTGTTATATATTATTGTCTCTTAATCGTTCTTATCTGTCATAATAAGATGATTTTTTTCAATATGTGTGTAGTGTTTCTTATTTTACCATTCCATTACGCACATTTTCCCCCTAGTAAAAAAGTAATATATTTAAAAATACATTCATTTCATACTAATAGTTCAAATCTATTAACATATTTAATGACATATTGCTCAAGACTTACTGATATAAAAAATTATAATTAAACTTTATTTGGAGTGCTACTTGTTCACAATGCACATTTCTTAATATTAAGCCTAAAAATTTGTTTTAATGTCACTATTGTTGAGGATTGTATGATCTTTGAATAATACCGGTCTTTAAAGGCAAGATATTTAAAGTACCTGAAATTTACTTGCAATAGCTCCAATTAAGCACAATCAAATATTCTTCAGTATATCTTTAGTAATACTTCAGCACTACTTTAAAGTGTATTAAGCACAAAGTTAAATATACTTTAAATATACCATTTTTTAGTATACTAAAAGTACAATAGCAGGGTATATTTTTTAAATACATAAATATGAAAATATATTTATAGTAGGCTATACTTATTTTATATAGTATAAAATAAATGTATTTTAAATACACTTTAGTTTATTTATTTCTCACTAGGGCCTTCAAAATAAGTGTATAAAAAGCAGATCATATAATGTTATATATAAGGCTTTTTAATGACGTAGTACCATCATTTAATTATAAAGTGTTACCCATGCATATTTGACTGAACCTTTTCTTTCCCCCGAACTAAATGTGGTATCATTTAATTGGGCCTGTTAGCAACAAGAGTGTGAATATATTAAAACTTGACAGTGGTATTTGAGAATAAGTGTTCCTCGTATGAGCAAGCTAATGGTTACTGTTCCTACCACAGTCACACAATTGCAGTTCTATCCAATTTGTCTGAATTATGGCCCATTTGGAGGAGCAGCCACTATGTGCTAACCTTTTTCAAACAGATGTCTCTCTGACCCAGATTTAATGAGACCTCACACAGATAAGGAACACTTATTCTCATTTTTCAGCATAATTCACAGCTACTAATTTATCCTAGAAAAGTCAAACAGGGCTTGCTGTTTTGAAGATATCTAAATAAAGCAACAGTGACCTTAACTTCAGAGTTTTGTTGGACCGAATGTGATTTGACTAGACAGTAGCCATCATGTTACATAGGTGAGGACCTCAAAGAGGAAAGGACATTGACAAAAATAGAAGAGAAAGAACCATAGGTGGGCTGCAGCCTGGTGTTACCCTGCAACTGTCAAGGCAAAGCGTGAAACAGGGTGTAAATGAAGGTAATGTCTCTGGGGCACAGACGCACCTTGCTAAAACAGCAGTCTAATACCACACTGAAAACCGCTTAATTCAACCCACACTCTTTAAAATAAAGCTTCCAAAAGAAGGTTTTCACAATCAAGCCACAGAACCATTTTTGGCTTCCCCAAAGAACCTTTCAGTCAACAGTTCTTAAAAGAATGTTTGTTCTTAGTAGTACACTTTTAAAAAATAAAGGTTGCAAAAGGAGGTTTTCACATTGATGCCATAGAAGAATCATCAAGCTATGAGCAATTTTCATAGTAGAAGGACATTTTAATAACCTGAAGAACCGTTATCTTAAAAATAAAGGTTCCAAAAGGGGATTTCAATATGATTCATTAGAAGTACATTTGAGTTCCCCAAAGAACCTTTTATTGAGCATTTCTTAAACGAACATTTTTTCCACTATAAAGAACCTTTTGCACAAAGGGAATGCTGAAGGTTCTTCATGAAGCCATTCATTCTGATAAAGAACCTATATTTGTAAGAGTGTAAGGTGGTTAAGTGGTCTCAGCCTGGCCAGCTGGTCTGTTTTGATGGGTTTTTTTAAAGAGTTTTGAGCACTTTTAAGATATTCTGTCTTAGCAATCAGCTTGGCCAGGTCAGGAGACCAGTTTATACCAGCTAAGACCAGCAAACCAATTCAGACTGGTATAAGCTGGTGGGATTTCACACCAGCATTTACATTTAATCATTCAGGAGATGTTTTCATGCAAAGTGACTTGACAAATGAGGAACATCACAAGCAATTTATTATACATGAGTCAACATATTGTCTGTAAGCGTTGCTGGAGAACTTTGATGGTTAAGTATTTTAGACTCTCTCAAGGTTAAATATTTACCTTATCTATTCCAGAACGTGGAAAGCAAAACGAATTTAAGGCTGGTAAAAGCAACTGCATTATTTTTTCAACATGGACAAGCCAAAGAGCCTGGAATTCAAAAATAACAAGAGTGAGGGTAGAAGTTCAGATGGCATGACACATTGAAAGTGGGTAGAGGAGTCTCAGCGGGAAACCTGACATCTCACTGAGCTCCATCAGACAGTAACACTACAGGGACCTTCACGTGTTCTACTGAGCACGAGAGTGGGGTGCACTTTTCCTGAGATGAGCTATCTGTGAGGGAACCCTCCAAATCAATGTGACAGTTTACACATTAATGATTTGTCATTGAATTATACTATTATTATTTGAATTCAAATGTATTGTTTACAGATTATTTTTATTTTATTTTATTTTTAGTTTAACATTGTGATTATGCTGTCCTGCTATGAACTGTATTTCCAACAGTGTATACTTACCTAACCAAACTAAAACTCAGCACTTGAGAGTTTTATTCCAGCCCATTAGCATCCTGTTTAAATGTGAGACAGGACCCACAACTATGAAATTATTCTGAGCACAGAAACTCAGATCCCAACATCAAAGACAAACTGTGAATATTAAATTGCCGAACCCTCACAAAAAGGGAAGGAGAAAGTTAGCCATGTTTTTATTTCACTCGGCATCTCATGATGATTTTATAAGGATGAGACATCAGAGTATCTTTTAGTTAGCAAACTCCCTGTAGCTCCATTTGTGCTGCATGGCTGCATTGAACATGAACTGGCTTCTCCCTGCCTAGATAGATTTGTCAGTGCATTTTATAAATAGCATGGCACGTGTTCTCATCCAGTGCAAGGAAATGAAGAATAAGCCTCAAGCATCCAGTGCATCACTAAAATATTCCCATCTTGAGAGAATTCGGATTGTTTAGACAGTCTGCAATTAGAATACTTTTCATAATTTCTGCGAGGCCTCACTAGAAATGCATTTACTCTATTTTAGTGCATCCTATTAGCAACATGCAGCTTCTAAATAACATAAAGGACCTCAGATATAAAACAATATTTCATTAGTTTAAGGAAAATTGACTCCTTAACTATTTTGAGAACTTTTAACCCTTCAGTAGTAATTAGTCACTTTATCAAACCACCTTTAATAAGCAAGCACACCGATTAAATTGGAATATACCTTCTCTTTAATATCCGTGGTAGACTAAGCTTTTCTGATTCCCATCAAAGTGTACAATAGCACAAAGTCCTGTTTTTTATACATAACTCATGCATTACTCATGCCTATTAGTGTCTGTGAAGCAATTTATGATCCTTCAGAAAAATAAGAAATGTTCATTTTCATGCAGTGTTACCCATTAAAAAAAAACTTAATGTGAAAGCAATAGGTTGCATCAGCCTCATAAGTTGAAATGGTAAGAGAGTGATGTTATTTGGAGGGAAATGTTCCTTTAGAAGAACTGAACGTGCCCGGAACTGCAAGTGCCAATAACAAGCAAAATAACGTGAGTCTTATGTTGGTCCAAATGTTTTATATTGCATCAAGGGAAAAGGTGGCATCTGGCACGCTAGTAATTGTGAACCATGGGAATAGTGATTAACAAAATATGCTCACTGAGGAGTGGTATATATATATGTGTAAATCTTCTTCATTTTCACAGGCAAATCAGCTCTTCACTTGTTCCTACAGTACAACCGACTGGAAGAAACTGCATTGCAAGGACATTCAGTGAGTATCCACTTATCGTGTAATTTATGTAAAAGTTAATGTGTGCATCTCTGTTTCTCTCGCTGTCTGTCGCTGTCTCACTCTCGGTCCTGATTGATTCTTCTATGATGTAAATAGACAAGCAGAACCCATGATAATGCCTTATTTGAGGGCCAGGTGCGCTGCTGCATTTCAATGAGTCACATTTTGAGGGAATATTCATGTTTACAATAGTGAATCCACATCTCCAGATAATTACTGAACATTGCAATGGTGTGTTGTATAATGCAGGCTCATGGCAACGTCTGCGAGCATCACTACAATCTAATCAAACAGGCTATTATGCACACCTGAGCTGTTATTATTATCAGTAATCTGGTACGTTCTAAAAATAACTCAGCGCCGGTCTCTTATGAGTACACTAATGTCATTGACAGCTGCTAATCTCTTGTTGTTTAAGATTGCTTTTGTCTTTCTTTCCTTTTTGTCAGGGCCATGAAAACTAGACTAGGGTGCCTGTCTAACAAATCAGACTCATGCAGCGATTTTTCAGAATTCCTGCCTCCTGCTCAGGAGAGTTCCACAAGATACTTGAAGTGAGTAATATGTTGTTTTTGTAAAAAAAGTAAGGATGTGTGTTTTATTGGCTGTATTGTAGTTGATCATGTTTGGCTTTCTTAGGTTATCCACTGATGAAGTGACCAGATGGGCAGATTCATTTGACGCTCTGCTGTCCAATAAATGTAAGTCACTTTACACATGATTATGTGATTGTGTCTGAATTATTGAGCACATTTGGGTGATTGTTCAGTTAGGGACATTAAATTAAATTTAATCTAGTCACATTTCATCTCTGTTGAAATATTTAGCACATGTAACTATTCAATAATAACGTTTAAAACTGTATACAAATTTAAATTCTTAAATAAATCTCTGTTAAAGCAGCTATCACATTATTATGTAAAAATCCTAAAACTAATTTTTTTTTTCCAGTTGTCATAAATGCACTTAACAGTCTAGTATAAGCTCAAAATAGTGACATACTGATAAATGTAACATTTCAACACTCTTAAAATTAATGATAAAGAGACAGATAAAAGTTTAAGATATTATATTTAAAGTAGCAAAATACAATGATTTCAAATGTAATTTAAAGTAAAACGTTTAATACTGATGTCATTACAAAGTGCAGTTTTTAAAAGCGTACTTATTAAGTATGTTAAGAAACTCTCATAAAAGTGTACTCTCTGAGTACACTTAAGTGGTATTTTATTTTAATAATGTTATATTATCTGCCTGTACAGTTTAAATATACTTTTACATTTACATTTACTAAAAGAAAACAAGAAGATAGAATAGAAAAAGAATAGAAAGCTAGTGTTAGAGTCCTTTTTTTTTTTTTAAACAAACAGTTAGAAAACAAATAGAGAGTGCAAGTGTTAGAGGGTCAAGTCAACAAATAGATAAAATAAAATTAGAATAGAGAGTGCTAGAGTTAGATTATCAAATAAAGATGGAAGAGATGTGTTTTTAGCCCTTTATTGAAGATGGCTAAGGACTCAGCTGCTCGAATTGAGTTGGGCAGGTCATTCTACCAGGAGGGAACAGTTAATGTAAAAGTCTGTGAAAGTGATTCTGTGCCTCTTTGGGATGGCACAATAATGCGCCATTCACTTACAGAACGCAAGCTTCTAGAAGGCACATATGTCTGATGTAGTGAATTTAAATAAAGGGGTGCAGAGCCAGTGGTGGTTTTGTAGGCAAACATCAATGCCTTGAATTTTATGCGAGCAGCAGAAGCTTAATCTTGCAGCCGCATTTTGGATTAATTGTAGAGGTTTGATAGAAGTGGCTGGAAGACCTGCCAAGAGAGCATTGCAATGGTCCAGACTGGACAGAACAAGAGCTTGAACAAGGACTTGTGAAGCATGTTCCGAAAGAAAGGACCTGATGTGGAATAAAGCAAATCTGCAAGACTGGGCAGTTTTAGCAGTGTGGTCTGAGAAATTCAGCTGATCATCAATCACAACTCCAGGGTTTCTGGCAGTTTTTGAAGAAGTTATGGTTGATGTGCCTAACTGAATGACTAACTTTTGAGACTTGATTTACATGACAAGCCCACGTTCAACACAATTAAGCACACTTACTTTTCACAAGTGTTGCCAGGGTGTTGCTATATGACTGCAACAATTACGTATTCTTTGAGTGTACTTAAGGGGCCTTTCATTTATTTTTTCCCCCTTATATTCACCCTAAGGTAAAAAAATAATTGTTTACCTAATTCAAAAACCACTGGTTTACATTGATGCTTATTTTAATCTAAATAGGACCATATTGTATAGATTTTAATGCTGTTCACCAACCACACTCCAATACATTCTTACAGCAGTTTGCATTGAAATATTATGAAATGTAGTATTATTATGCCACATGTTGTCCCAGTACTAATAGACTTGCTTAAAATGTTTGTTCTCGGGTAGTCAGTCAGTTGCATGTCTACAGAGATGTACTGTTGTTCTGCCTTGATATGGTTCACCAGCAACTAGTGTAAGAAGCTTTCCATATTAATAAGGATGCCATTTCCCTGCGAGTCACGCATTTGGCTGTGACTTCTCTTGTCGATTGCTCACAAAATGACAGGATTTATTTCCAGCTTCAATTTAAACTGTGTGTGTGTTTTCTTGAATCTCACAGCACTGACACCCCAGACGTACCACAAATAGCCTCTCTCTGTGCTGTTAACAGGACATTTGTTCATGCTAAAGACTTCTGAAATCTGTCACTAGTAGTACTCGGAAACGACAGACAACAAATCATTCAGATGTCATTTTTTAGCAGAGCTTGCTAAAGGTGAGAGAAACCCCTAATGCTAGGAACTCATCCCACCTGGTTATACCATGAACATGACTGATATCTCAAATCATGAAACTTGAGAAGGTGGATGATAAAACAAAGAAACAACACACTTACAACTACTCCGTGCACCTTAGCAAGTGTGCTTTATTGTATTGAATGTCACTCTAAAAAATGCTGGGTTGTTTCAACCCAATGTTGGGTCAAATATGGACTAACCAAACTGTTGGGTTAAATTTTGCTTACATTTTTAAATTAGCTATTTAAACCAACAGTTGGGTTAGTCCATATTTGACCCAAAATTGGGTTGAAACAACCCAGCATTTTTAGAGTGTACTGTTGTTGCATCAAAGTGTGAGGTAAACAGGCAGCAGACAACATTTTCTAAAAAATAACTCACATCAATCTCAAAAGAATGATGCTCTCATGCCTTTGGCTTCCAACATCTACAAAAACAAACATTATTCTACTCTTAGTAAAAAAAAAAATTATAACATGATGACATTATGAACTTTAACTTTAACCCTCTCTTAACACCTCAAAAAATTATGTGAATATGACATAAGACACTCACTGACGTTATATTAAAAGCACCTCTTCCGTTAAGACTATTTCTGAGGCGAAATCCGCGTCGACGTATTTTTCAATATAAGCTCTTTTCAAAATATTTCCGCCTTCCATGAAATCTCAAGATACTACCGGACTCAAACAATGAATGATGACTTTGCATTTTTAATCTTTACTTACCATAAACCGTCTTTCACTCGCACTCGCTTCCATCTAAAGACGCTGAGAAAATGGCGGCTTCTCGCACTGGTGTCGTCGAGATACGTCCGATGTTAACGTGACACGCATGCTCTCTTTCATGTCCGCGTTCCCAACCCAGCACTGCTGGGTTATAGATCAAGACCAATTTTCAACCCAACGTCATTACCCAGCGGTCTCAACCCAGCATTTGGGTTGAAAAAACAACCCAGCGTTTTTTTAGAGTGTATGACATTGAATGCAGCACAACCTATCAGGCACATCTTATCACATACTGTAGCTAACAAGGCACAAAAACTCATTGTCCTACTGAATAACAAAACTCTGTTGATATGATGATGATGTAATGATAATAACAGATGTTATGTCTTTCACTTAATGTTATGGCTGTGTCTTTCCCTGACTTTCAATTAATTACCATTGTATGCTGGGTAAAATCTTCTCTTCAGGTAGCACGATCTGTAAAAAGCATTTCAGATAGAAATAGGCTTCCTGTGTCCAATAGAACCAGATACATGCTTCATGCAGAAAATCAGTTTTCAAAGAAAAAAAACAAAAACAAAAGCAATGGCCACGCTAAAGGAGAACAATTTGTTCCTCTGCCAGCAGGAGAACATTTCGCCTCTGTACTGCCTCTTGATTGTCCTTTCATTGAATTTCCTGAGAAGCACTATTGTCTCATTTACCCACCCTGCTGTTTATATGGACTTTAACTGTATCCAAGAGAAGTCTACCTTACAGAAAATGGATACAGGGTAAAAACAATTTGCCTTACAGCATAAAATACCATATGATGATTATAAAATATGTTTAATAGAACCGAGGCTCACTGGAAAAACATGCCTGTGGCAAAATTTCTGCAGAATGCATTATATATATGCTGCTTCTTGCACATTTCGTGACACTATTAAAGTGAACTGTGCAGTGAGTCATGCTAAAAGCTTGTTCAGTTTTATCTGGAACAGATTAATGTGAATCTGTCAATGTTTCATTATCACACCAGTTCAGAACTAAAATGTCCGTTGAGTGGTGTTTTAAGACTAAGGCTCTATTGTGTTTGAAAATAATGTACCAACTACTCTAACCCTACCCTAAACCTAACCGAGATAAAAAGTGAGATAAAAGTGCATTTGCTGAAGCAACCATACCATTTAGTTTGCTTCAACCAGTCTTTGAGTTACTTTATTATGAGTGCAATTCTGTACCAGGTGAGCTTCAGAGCAAGTTTACTACATCAGAAAAGCCGGTTACACTTTACTTGAAGGGGTGTACATAAGACTGACATGACACCTTCATAATCATGACATGACACCTACATAATCATGACATGACACATGTCATGAATATGAAGGGTTTTTATGCATGTTTATGACAACTGTCATTAAGTGTCATTCGCTCAGTTATGTAATTTTTAATGCAAAGATGACATTGTTTGATATGTCTTTGTTATGGGCTATGGTTAGGGGTAAGGGTAGGGGTAGGGGTAGGTCAAATAATGTCATATTTGCATTAAAAATTACATAACTGAGTGAATGACACTTAATGACAGTTGTTATAAACATGCATAAAACCTCCTTCATATTCATGACATGTGTCATGTCATGATTATGAAGGTGTCATGTCAGTCTTATGCACACCCCTTCAAGTAAAGTGTTACCGAAAAGCCATACATAAGAAGCTGGTTGTGTGATGCAAATGTCAAAATGTATTAGTTTACACATCATGCACTATGGCAAAAGTATTTTCAGGTCATAGCATAGTATTGCAAGGAACCACATGAAAATAAGTCTTTATTCATCAGTAATCATGCCCTTCTAATCAATATTTGTGTGAAAATTAATCAAAGTTGTTGCTGCCACTGGCTGTAGTTTTGTCACAATGTAGGTAAAGGCACATTTTTCCAGTGTTTCTACAATCTCTCATTTGAAACACGTAACAATTGTGACAAAGAAAATAAATGTTTTTTTGATGAATGAAAGCAACTAGCTTGGTGTCCTTGGGAAGCATTTCCTGTATCCAGTGTGGCTTAGATATGGCATATTAGACATGACAAAGATATATTGGTTTTAATATAGTAAGATGCTTATCCATAATCTTATTCATCTTTATTTCATAGATGGTTTGGCAGCCTTCAGAACCTTCCTCAAAACAGAGTTCAGTGATGAAAACATCGAGTTCTGGTTGGCTTGTGAGGACTATAAAAAGATCAAATCCCCTGCTAAGATGATGTCTAAGGTCAATAAGATCTACAAGGAATTTATTGACATTCATGCACCCAGAGAGGTATGTCGACTACTTCTATAAAACCATAGCAACCACACCTGAACATATAGTACTCTTGTGGGTACTGTATGTTCAACATTGCTTCAGAGGAATTTGTTTGAATCACCAGTGCTATACATAATGTTGCTAATAGTGTATTAAAAACACTTCAATCTGTATAAATGCCGTGTTTCCAGACACTACAGCCAACCATAACTTGAAAGATTGTGCTGTCTTTCCTAGCATTTTTTTTTATCAAATCAGGTTGGTAAGGTGGCTAAACATTTTCTTAAAGTATCAAATAGAAAACAGTTATTTTAAATTGTAATATTATTTCACAATATTACTGTTTTTAACTTAAGGAAGTGTGTGTATATATACTATTAACATTAACATTTATTAAAACCATACAGTTTTATAATATAAACTAAACATTTTATAAAACTGTACTGTTTTTAATTGCTTATATAATGCACTTCCGAGTTTGAGACCTGTGCTATAAAGACTTTTCCTCCCTCAGAGTTTGTACTTTAGCACTGCCTGCGCTCACTTCAGTTCTTCCAAACCTGAAGATCATCTTCTTGTTCAGCATGACCTTCAGATACTTTGTGATTCACAGCTTCTTATTTGGGAAGCACAGCCCTGTCCTTAAGCATTCTGACTGTGTGGGTCACAGAAAATACAAATAGCTCCTTTAAGATGGGACGTACCTACCAAATGTAATAATCCTGGTTTCTGTGCTCAGACAATCCACAAACTGATTAAAATGTGTTACAGTTCAGAAGCGTGAAACATGATCACCAGAGATAGTGGCAGTGTTTGTGTGAACTGGCTTTGCCAAACACTATTTTAATTCTAAAAATTGATAAAGAGCAATTGCACAGAATTTAATATTCTCGAACTCTTATATCTCTTAAGGTTAACATAGACCACAGGACCAGAGAGGAAACCAAACAGAGGCTTCTGGAACCAACTCCCAACAGTCTCAATGAAGTCCAAACTAAAGTGTACAGCCTCATGGAGAAAGACTCCTATCCTCGGTTTATAAGATCAAAGATCTATCAGGACTTACTGAACAGGACACAGATATACTGTCAGAGGAAATCTGTTTAAAAGTGAATGTTTTTTTTGCTTGCCTGGTTAGATTATATTGAGATATTGAGCAGACTTTAATTGTAACATATAGCATAGTCTGTGTGTTTACAAAATAATTAGATTAGAATAATCAAATAAAAAAGGTCAAAAGACAAACTAGTTCCTGCTAGTTTGTGCATTTAAACTTAAACATGACCCTGTACTGTGCTTCTTTGCCCAGTTCTATTTGTAATATTGTCAATTGTGATAGAATGGTCAATGTTTCTTCTGAATGCTGGCATGCATGTAAATGTAAATCAGTCTCTAAATAGGTAATATGTAAGAGTAAAGTATGATAGTTTATTTTTCTTATCGTCAATGTAACTTGTATACACATTAACACTGATATAGTTCGATAAAACAACTTAAGACTTGCCTGCTGTGTTACTGCATGCAGCCTCGGCCTTTGAACATCTCTTATTGATTCCCTTTAAATCTAAATCTAAAAATACTTTAATCCCACACACATACGCGCTGCATATATTTTTTCTCTGAAGGGGTGATATTTTTAATGTGACGTTTATGTTTGTTTATTTTGTTGTTTATTAATTTATTTCACGTGTTGATGTTCTGATGGTTTACAACGACATGTTCTTGTGATGATACTAGATCATTAAAGCATGTCACTTCAAACTGTTGGTTTGTGGTTTTTTGGCTGAAAATGTGTTGTCTGTTTGAATTTATCAAACTTTATTCCTTGAGTTGTCTGGGAAATAAAAATATACAAATGAAATATACAAACTGATTTTAAATCACTCCACTATAACATATTTTCTTCTGTTTTGCAGTAACATACAGTAGGTTCAAAAGTTCAAAGTTGTTTTTTTTTCACATTCACAATGGAACAAAGGAAGGAAAAAGTGCTGTACTATAGGGAGATACTGTAGAGAGATAAGTTTAATATTATTTTTATTTTACTATCAGTGCAATGTTAAACAAACTGTTCACCCAAAAATGAAAATTTGCTGAAAATTCACTCACCTTTCAGGCCATCCAAGATCCTCTGGAGTAAATGGGTGCCGTCAGAATGAGAGTCCAAACAGCTGATAAAAACATCACAATAAGGCATAAGTAATCCACACGACTCCAATCCATCATTTAATGTCATGTGAAGTAAAAAAGCTGTGTGTTTGTGAGAAACAAATCCATCATTAAAGCATTTTACCTGTAAATCATTGCTTCTGACCAAAATACGAGTCCATAATCCATAATATTACTTAATCAGGTGACAATGTTAATTGGTGGACTGGAGTCAAGTCAGTTACCTGTGGATTATTATGATTCTTTTATCAGCTGTTTGGACTCTTATTCTGACGGCACCCATTCACTGCAGAGGATCCATTGGTAATCAAGTGATATAATGCAAAATTTCTCCAAATCTGTTCTGATACGGAAAAAAAAACATGTCTACACAGCCTAAGGGTGAGTACATTTTCAGCAAATTTTCATTTTTGGGGTGAAAGTTTAAATTGAGTAGCCTACACAAAAATTTGGTAATTTGTCATTTGTATTGAGGTAATTTGTAAGATGCTCAAGAATAGAAATACATTCTGAAATTAAATCTACATGCTCCTTCTTTTTACAGTGTGGCACAATAGAATACTCTAGAATAAATAGGTACAAATGACCACAGACAGACTGCAAATGTTATAAAATCTCTTCAGCACACAGATGTGACGCCCTTGGCTCATTTGGTTTCTTCCCAGGGCTATAGCCCAGATGGAATAATTAGATCTTCCATCCCTTCAGATCAGTGCTCCCTGAACACAGTTTAAGACAGAGAGAACATCTGCTGGCCTGGGGCAAAGTCCTCCCTGGAGGCATCACAAATAGATTCACGAGTCACAGACACATGCCTTCCTATTGAATCTGTGTTACCTTGAGAGAATGAGGGGAACCATTCAGGTGGGAGCTCAGGTTAATTACAGTCTTTTCTCTTTGTTTAAGAATTCCAGTATTCAAAGTTCCAAAATGAACTTTCTAAATATCACCATTATCGCATTCGGCGGTGCTGATGTGGAGATCACGAGAAGTGATAACCTGGGATTTAGGTGCAGTCAGGTATATACAGCAATATTTGATTCTTATTAGTATATTCAAATTCTGTTAGATGCTTCTCACCAGCTGATCATCTGCTTGCATGATCAAAAGAAAATATGAAGTGCAGCAACAAGCTCAAATATCAGTGCATTTTCTCCGTTATTAACAAGTATTTTACACTCGTTTTTCTGAATATGAAAATATAAAAACATTCAAAATTGGATATTCTTTCCAGATGAATGACAATTTTTATTTGAAAATAGGTTGACATTTATATTAAGAAACTGCATTTATTTGTTAGGATGTTACATGCATGTTTATTTGACTGGTGACAGAGACAGAGCAAAAGAACATCTAGAGTTAATTCTGTATTGATTCTGTATGATTGTATGAGATATTTATTATTGTTTTATCCATTCATTCATTCTCCAAGCTGAAGTTCACGAAATTAAAAGTTGCTTTAAGATTGATATTGATCTGTAGTTGTAGTTAATGATAGGCCTAAACAAAAACTAATCTGATAACTTTCAGTTTGCCTAATAAATATTCTGCTGAATAGCTTTAATTATTCACTTAATCCTCACAATTTGGGGGAAAATCAAGTTTAACAAAGGTATTGGCAATATAGCCTTGATAATATACTTAGTAAAAAGTTATTTAAATAGAATTTGAGGATTCAATGTGTAAATGAATTTATGATTACAAATGTGTTAATCATGATTAATCACAGAAACCTGTAAAAAAAAAGTATGTAATGTTTAAATCAATTTACAGGTTTATGTGTTTATTTATTTGTTTCTTAAGGATATCATTGGATATCAATTTTGTCTCCATTATTAGTGATGATGTTTGAGAATAAAATGTGTAATAATTGGATATTTTTGCTTTGAGCAAACCGTTACTCATTGTTGAGCTGTTAATGTCAAGTAGTTAATTAAATTAATGTAAATGCCCAAATTAAATTAATGTACAAACCCGATTCCAAAAAAGTTGGGACACTGTACAAATTGTGAATAAAAACAGAATGCAATGATGTGGAAGTTTCAAATGTCAATATTTTATTCAGAATACAACATAGAGGACATATCAAATGTTTAAACTGAGAAAAAAATATATCATTTTAAGGGGAAAAGTTGATTTTAAATTTCATGGCATCAACACATCTCAAAAAAGTTGGGACAAGGCCATGTTTACCACTGTGTGGCATCCCCTCTTCTTTTTATAACAGTCTGCAAACGTCTGGGGACTGAGGAGACAAGTTGCTCAAGTTTAGGAATAGGAATGTTGTCCCATTCTTGTCTAATACAGGCTTCTAGTTGCTCAACTGTCTTAGGTCTTCTTTGTCGCATCTTCCTCTTTATGATGCGCCAAATGTTTTCTATGGGTGAAAGATCTGGACTGCAGACTGGCCATTTCAGTACCCGGATCCTTCTACGCAGCCATGATGTTGTAATTGATGCAGTTTGTGGTCTGGCACTGTCATGTTGGAAAATGCAAGGTCTTCCCTGAAAGAGACGACGTCTGGATGGGAGCATATGTTGTTCTAGAACTTGGATATACCCTTCAGCATTGATGGTGCCTTTCCAGAAGTGTAAGCTGCCCATGCCACACGCAACACCATACCATCAGAGATGCAGGCTTCTGAACTGAGCGTGGATAACAACTTGGGTTGTCCTTGTCCTCTTTAGTCCGGATGACATGGCGTCCCATGTTTTCCAAAAAGAACTTCAAATTTTGATTCGTCTGACCACAGAGCAGTTTTCCACTTTGCCACAGTCCATATTAAATGAGCCTTGGCCCAGAGAAAAAACCTGCGCTTCTGGATCATGTTTAGAAATCGCTTCTTTTTTTACCTATAGAGTTTTAGCCGGCAACGGCGAATGGCACGGTGGATTGTGTTCACGACAAAGTTTTCTGGAAGTATTCCTGAGCCCAAGTTGTGATTTCCATTACAGTAGCATTACAGTGCCGTCTAAGGGCCCGAAGATCACGGGCAGCCAGTATGGTTTTCCGGCCTTGACCCACAGAGATTGTTCCAGATTCTCTGAAACTTTGCATGATATTATGCACTGTAGATGATGAAAACTTCAAACTCTTTGCAATTTTTCTATGAGAAACTCCTTTCTGATATTGCTCCATTATTTTTCGCCGCAGCATTGGGGGAATTTGGTGATCCTCTGCCCATCTTGACTTTTGAGAGACACTGCCAATCTGAGAGGCTTTTTTTATACCCAATCATGTTGCCAATTGACCCAATAAGTTGCAAATGGGTCCTCCAGCTGTTCCTTATATGTACATTTAACTTTTCCGGCCTCTTATTGCTACCTGTCCCAACTTTTTTGGAATGTGTAGCTCTCATGAAATCCAAAATGAGCCAATATTTGGCATGACATTTCAAAATGTCTCACTTTCAACATTTGATATGTTATCTATATTCTATTGTGAATAAAATATAAGTTTATGAGATTTGTAAATTATTCCATTCCTTTTTTGCTCACAATTTGTACAGTGTCCCAACTTTTTTGGAATTGGGTTTGTAAATACCTGTTAGTATCAATATGAGATTCAGACTAAGATAATCTGCAATTGTATGTGAAACAAACTATTATACTTAACTCTAGAGTAAAACTGGAGTAAATGATGTGGAGTTTGTACAATTAATTATTCTCTCGTATATATCAAGACCAACAACTGACATTTTCTGATAACATCATATAAATGAGAATCAACTGAGTATTACACAGTTTCGTATTAAACTGTTCTAATATTACAATTGTACTTTAAGCATTTTGTGAACGATAGCCAATACTCAAGGTTTTCAAAACAGTAATGCCAGGAATCATCACAGGTCTGGTCTTTACCAACAATAAGCTGATGTAGGTGGATTCCCAGACAAAATCCCCACTCACTGAGTCTCAGGGCTAATTCACAGCACTTCAGGAGCATTAGATCTGACAGCAGCCTCGAGCGAGAGATTTGCACAGCGCTGTGAGAGTGTGTTGTTTTTCCCCCTGTACTGCCAGGAAACTAATCGTAGCATAACAAGCAAGCGGAATATTAGTGGCCTTTCATTCAATGTGTGGGTGATCATAATAACCAGCAATGGCTATTTTCAAAATTTGAGTGCATAGATGTCTGTCTTATAAAATTTCACTTAACATTTATTTCAAAAACATTAAGCACATATTCTTATACTTTACATTACCTTTTTATGTTTGAAAGAGTATGAGAATATCCAAAGCAACTTACATTGCATTCAAAAAGTACATTTTGTCAGATGCCTGGGAATTGAACCCTTGACCTTGGCTATATACAGTATATATATATACAGTATATGCATTACGGTCTACATGTTGAGCTTTTGGAATATGTAAAGAAGCTTCCCCTTTCAAATAAAAAAAAAAGACAAAAACACAATTTAACTCTGATTCCAAAACTATAAAAATATCACAATGAGAGTAAAATAACATTCATATTCCCTTGCTCATATAAAAACTATTTGGACTTTAATTCATCTCCATTTTGATATGTTATAGGGCTGTCATTGTTAACGCATGCGATTAATTTTACAATCCTTAACGTGTTAAAATAATTTAACGCAATTAAGCAAAATTACTGAAGCACATTTTCTATTCTAACCCAATTTTGCTACTCTGCTTGCAATCAGATCATTTTAAGCCGCTAAACTCCGGGAAAGTTTACAGTCCAATGATCCAGTAAACGAATGCATTCAAACAATCCGTCCAAAACAGCGCTAATATAAAGGAAACCAGTCTGATTACATCAGAGATTGCAGAGAGAACAGAGACTCGTTGCATTTTCAGTGAATTATTCATTCCAGCGTGTTTCGCTTTTAAACACAAGCTCTGTCATATTCTGTGATTTTTTTTTATTGCATAACAAGAACAACATACATATACAGAGGATCACAATGTACTCAACTATGATCTATTACATTCATAATAGCATCAAAGGAAACAACAGAAAGAGAAAAAAAGAAAGAGAGAAAATAAAATAATAATAATAATAATAATAACAGGGCAAACTACTTTTTGGCCTAATGGTTAAAGCGTCGGACTCGTAACCCAAAGGTTCGAGTCTCGTATCGGCAGGGATTGTAGGTGGGGGGAGTGAATAACCAGCACTCTCTCCCACCTTCAGTACCATGACTGAGGTGCCCTTGAGCAAAGCACCAAACCCCCAACTGCTCCATGGCGCTGCAGCAATAAATGGCTGGCCACTGCTCTGGGGTGGGTTCACTGCTGTGTGTGTGTGAACTTTGGATGGGTTAAATGCAGAGCACTTAATTCCTAGTATGGGTAACCATACTTTGGCCACATGTCACTGTATTCAAAAAGTAAGGATTCAAAATGAATATACACCCCCACCCCCGCCCGTTTCGCTTTTTTATTTCTTGCATCTTTTAGGGCCTCAATATAATGCTTAAGTTCAATTTTAAATTATAAAATGTTAGGTTTATTATTGTTCCATTTCTGTTTGTGTATATGGTATTTTCCATATATAATTAAGTTAATCATCAAATTTTGCTCCAAAATCTTATTTTTATATAACAAAAATATATCTTTACCAGATAGTCGAATCTTTAATTTTGTGAATTTGAATATTAGATATTCAATGTCAATCCAAAACGATTGGGTAAATACACATCCAAAAAAATCAATGTTTTATGGATTCTACTTCTGAATTACAAAAGACGCATGTAGTCTCCATGTCTCTAAAGAATCTTGAGACTACTTGTCTCACTGGATAAATCAAAGGAATAACCTTGTATGTAATTTCTTTAACTTTATTGTTTTTTTTACTAGACATGGCATCAAATACTACTGCAAACTCCTGATCATATTCTGTGATTGTCTCTGAAAGCGCGAGCCCTCACATGTCATGCACTTGTGTGAAGTACAGACTGAACGGATTGTCAACACATCTCAACGCTGTATGGCCAGATGAGACGCAAACTACGTTTTCTCGACTGGATAACCAGTCTCGCTAGTAAAGTTTTGATTGATGAAGACTGCAATCAAGGTAAAGATGATTGCTGTGGTGTACAGGAGTCGTACAGTAAGCATGTGTGAGTCCGTTATTATAATGCGTGTGAGTGCTCTTCACGCACTGATCGCACATTGTATTTATGCACAGGCACAGACATTTCCATACATTCATGTTGTTTCCACACACATTCACGATAATGTTTTGATTTGTCATGTTTATGTTGCTGTGTTTAGTTATACGGAATGGATCCGTGCAGAGGCGGACTTAACCATTAGGCAAAGGTAGGCGACCGCCTTGGGCCCCCAAAAGCCAAGGGCCCCCTAAAATGCTTTTTATATGCGAGATGCGCGTTCAATGCGGACGCGCAAGTGGTTGCTGTGGTGTTCATTACCACGACAACCGTCTGTGCGTCCGCGTTGAACGTGCTTCTTAGAAAAGTAGGGCGATGTAGAAAATGGGGACGGAATCCCGGAATCTATTAATAAAAACGGAATTTACTGTGTAACGCAAAATGTGACAGAATGAACGGCGCAGACACACGTTTAGTTTGCTATTTAAGCACCTGCAACACTCGCGGTTGTCGTCTGTAGTATTTTTGCCATTTAATATTCACACACACTAGTCCATATCGCGGTTTGATTGAAGTGTACTGAATTGCATTTGATTTATTCATTCAATATTTGACGAATTCCGTGACATTGCTCGTTACACAGTAAACTTCTGTTGTGTAGCATTTTGAATGTACAAAAATTAAAGGGTTTGTTTAATTTTCATTGGAATAAAAGATAGATTAATGTTTTCACCTTCATTTGATTACCAGAAAAATGAAAATACACAACACAGAATTTCTAAAAAAGAAGTAAATAAAATAAAATTTTAAGTTGTTTTTATTAATTCAATTAATTAGATATGTTTTTGATTAAACCATTAAAATGGAATACAGAAAAAAAGAAAGCGCAGAATTTGGGCCCTAAGAATGTAATTTTTGTTAAACATTTAATAGGCCTAAATTGCTGTTAAATTAAACAAGTTCCATTATTTTAATTGATTAGACATGTTTTTTGTTAAATTAATATAACATCCAGAAAAGGAAAAAAAAAAAAAAAAAAATGGATCCAGAAACAATATTTTAAACGGAAAAAAAAAAAAAAAAGATTTGGGGGAAACAAAACGTAGGCTAATTTGGGAAAAAGCAACGGCGTTTCATAGGGCCATACTATAATGTTTTCAGCATCGCGAAGACTCCCTATGTGAAATCTACTACAGCAACACGGTACGTGACGCAACACGTCGCATATTGAGTATTAAGGGACGTACTATTTTAATTGTTTAAATGGGGCTCACTCGTTTTGTGAAAGACCCGCGGGACAGTCGGACCAGGCCACGGGGGACCGGCGAGGCAGCTGCCCTGCGCGGTCTGGTCATGGCCAGCCCCCCGCACGGTTCGGGCTTCAGACCGAGCAGGGTGCCACTTCAGCAGACGGAGTGGGGTCGCGCACAGCGCGTCGCAAGCCGAAGGTCACACTTCATGTTTCAGGAACGGCTTTGGGTCCACACGCCAGGACTAATCGGCAGGGCGGCCGCCTGTTAATTATTTCATATATGTGCAAAGTTACGAAGTAAATAAAACATCAATTGTATATTTAAAGTTTAAAATTAGACCCGCACTTAGGTCCCTGGGGGTCGGGTAAGATACGAACAGTTGCATGTATGTATAATACTATTATACGACCTGTTTAATGTGAACAGGGAGTTATACGAAACAGAGTTATAAAGATAATCCTTTATTTATAATATTTGTACAGGAAAAGATCTAAGAAAGATATCTAGATCACTAATATGGGACATGGTAATGACTTAGAGAGAGAAACAGTGTTGAAAGGAACCTCAAGGTTGTAAATGTGTGAAACTGTATAGGGCCCCATTCCTGTATTTTCCCTGGGGCCCCCAAATCACTAAATAGCCGGATCGTGTACTGTAGTAGATACAGTATATAGACGAGGTAGCCAGTGGGCGGGTTGGTTTGAGGGTTGTTTTGTTTTTGGCAGGCTAATGTGGTCGCTGTTGGTATCCACTTTGACTTCTTAAAATATAAGGGAAAAGCATCTTTGGGGTTGCATGTAATACTATAAATTCTGATTTTGTTTGTTTTTTGTCATAGTGATTATATGGGCCATTATATCATTTGGTTCGTTGGTGTAATTTGGAGTTTACTAGAGTGTACATTTTTGAAAAGTATTATAATGATTTATCTTGAAAAAAAGCTGGCAGAAATATAGATTTTTGAGAATCGACCCATTCAATCTTGGGTTTACTTTTTTAGGACTTTAGGTTCAAAGTGTGAGTCTGACGAAAATAATCATTGAAAAAGTAAGAATGGTCTATGCTATTATTTTAATGATGTGCGGATTTGAATCGCGATATTCACGGTAAAGTAGTGATTGAATGACAGATATAGAAAATTTGATCTTTGATTGGACGTTATCAGTTATAAAAATCTGGATATTATAACAACAATGATAAACCTTCTGGTTAATACTGCTGCGCATGTTGTGCCTCTTAGAATTATAAAGATTAGAGCTCCCATAACAATGTTCTTGTTCACCAGAGGTATTCAATATTGGCCCTGTGTACTATATATCCTCCGCCTGCGGTTTTCTTAATGGGGGTGCCTGGTTATTGTGCATTGTGTGTTTCTAGTCTTGTTCTCGCTTACTTGTCATTTGTTAATGGCAATTTGTTGTTTTTGTACTGTTGGTTTTTTGTTCATATTTTCTTTTCATTATTTTGTCATGTATTAAAGGTGATTCGTGGGTGCGCCGGTGGCCGCAGCCTTCCACAAGACCATTTGACTGACAAATTCTGACGGCTTAATAATTTTTTTCTAATTCTGGGGTCTTGGGCTTACTAGTTTCATGTGTGTGCCTTTCTCTATGCGTCGCTGAGCGTCTCGCTCTTCTCCTTTGCCCCTCCCCTCAAGACTTCCACCTGACCCCATGTCTCTAGTTCGGCTCTCGTTACGCCCGACAGCCAACAGCAGCAGCGTGTGCCCCATCGTCGACTTATTTCATCGTGCAGACTACGGCTGTTTACTGCAGTAAATAATATTACTTTAAGAAATATAAAGTAAAATGTCATTTAAAATAGAATATGATCATGAATGTTGGAAAATTAAAAACTAGGACTAAAAATATGCAACATTCCAGTAAACAAGTATCCTTTGTTCAAGGATGAATCGTTCTTATCATGATAATTCTGTCATTTGGAGGACACAGAAGTCATGGTCTGAAAAGGGAGGCTTACAAATGTGAAAAAGTTGGTTACAGCTGCCAGTATGGCCTACTTTACCAATCTCTTTCTTTAACTCTTATCATGTTAAAACAAATAGGATGGTGCTTTCCATCCTGGGATCCTGAAATAGTTTCAGAATCAAACAGAAATATTCATAATGTGATGAATGTACTTTGATCATTGTGTCGTGTGAAGACTTATCTCTTCATTAACATTAAAACAATGTTAGTGGTGCCCTGAGGTAAGACTTCCTCTGCATTGCACCTTCTCTATTTCCCGTTCTCATGGTGCAGCAGTGGGACACCCACTATCATCTCTATGAAGAGACCCAGCAAAAGGGTTTCATCCTGCTCTACTTATTGGGACATCTCTGTGGTAGTATAATTACCCTTATGCGAGGCACATTATCTATAAAAAGGGAAAAGAAGCTGTCAACAACAAGCTTATTTTCCCCTCTGCATGTCTTCCACATCTCTGAGAAATTGCTTCCAGGCAGTGGGGTGAACGTGAATGACATCTATCCGAGCAGACACAGAGATCTCAAGACCAACTGATGCGGAAGATCCCTTGTCCTCATACAACCAGATTTTTGGTCTTTTATATCCCGAGTGTCATGTTGGGTGAGAGAAAGACCTTCGTGTCTGCTGACATCACAAGTTATTGATCTGAGGTGGGATTCCCTCAGGTACTATATCTTTCTGGGATATTAAACCTAATCAAATGTTCCTCGTTCTGTGCACAGCTTGAATAAGTTAGGTACGGCTGTCCTGATTCGACATTTGGATCAATGAAGCGAGACGTTTGACTTCATTGGACTGTATGATGAAAGGCATAAATATAAA
The DNA here is from genome assembly GCA_018155175.1 of Sinocyclocheilus anophthalmus. Lineage (NCBI taxonomy): Eukaryota > Metazoa > Chordata > Actinopteri > Cypriniformes > Cyprinidae > Sinocyclocheilus > Sinocyclocheilus anophthalmus. Next base: position 131,308 of record JADLZN010007622.1, on the reverse strand, counting down.
AATATGTTGCTATGTGATTGTACCACATCACGGCAGTTTAGGATATGTAGCCTGGTTAGGAAAAGTCGTTGTCTATTGTGCAAACCAAATGCAAATTGTGCCTACACTCTAAAAAATGCTGGGTTAAATATAACCCAGTGCTGGGTAAAATATGGACAAACCCAGCGATTGGTTTGTTTTCAACCAACGGTTGGGTTAAATGTAATGTCAACCTTCTGGGTAGTAACCCAACCGTTTGGTCAAAACAACCCAATTGCTGGGTTCGTCCCTATTTTACCCAGCACTGGGTTATATTAACCCAGCATTTTTTAGAGTGTATAGTAAGTAGGTAGAAGTAATGTAATAATAATAAATCATAATAATAATAATGTTATTAAACTAAAAAGAAATAGTAATAATAGGTAAATATGGTTATTATTAATGCCAATACAAGTATTTAGATTGATCACCCAAAATTCTCTATCCTCTCTCTCTCTCTCTCCTCTCTCAAATTCAACTCAAAGGAGATTATGGGCATGACTGCAGAGTATTGCCAAAGCATGTCCTTACATGAATAAGAATGAACAAGATATCATACATAAACAAACAAGGAATAGATCTGTATACTAAGGAAATAAGTACATGTCTGTACTTTCTTTATTTTTTCACACAAGAAGAAAATCTTTAAGAAAAAAAACCTTTTGCACAAACAGTAAAACATGTAAGAAATGATCTTGTTCAGTTTTCCACTGGCTCTGACAGTATTGTTGTGACGGCTGAACATATCGTGATGCTGTTGTGATCATTTTGGAAATTTCCCCTAAAATATCACTTTTTCGATTTGGTTAATGGCCATAAAATTTGGTTTAATTGTTTGGAATTTGGGGAAATATGCAAGCTCTAATGTTGGATAGTAATCCAGTGCGTAAGAAATGTTCCTCTGTTCCAACTATTCTGACGCGCACAGTGAACATAGTCTCTTTATCAGGCTGCCATCTGTCTGGGCAGTCATCTCTCAGCAGGACATGATCACTCCGTCTGTATTGTTAAGTGTCTTTCTTAATTGTAACTTTACCAGCTCAGGATTCTCTGGGTTGAGTCTCTTTTGGTGTTAAAATACAGTTCCATCTTCTTTGGATTTTTAGTTGCCGTCTTCCAATAGGCAATTTAATTGTGTTTTGGTACCTGTTGTGATGATGTGTTGGTGGGCCGGATAGTGCTGGCTGTTTGGGATGTAGTTTGAGTACCAGCTGCTAAAAGGGTGCCGCTTTTCTGCAGATTATGCTCCTCCCTGCAGGGCTAGCCTGTAAAAGCGCGGATCACTGCATTTAAGGTTGCTGGTGGAATTTCAGACCTCTTTTTGAATATTATTAATAATGGATTGTCCCATCAGTCTGATGAGGTGTTGGTGTTGCTCTGTTAACTTTTAGATGTTTTTACAAATTGGGTACGCATAATTTAAATTCTCTTTTTCCCATTTAGAGAAATCTGGGTTTAGAGGGTCCCCATATTCACTGCCAATAGTGCAAGGTGAATTTGAATTTCATACTGAATTGTATTTTTGATCATGTAGAAGACTCTCATGCCTTACTTTTGCTTTCAGTTCATTACAGCCATATGAAGATTACGTTGGGAGGTTTTGGCTTGTGTTTGATTTTTAGTCCCAGATAGGTGTATTCATGGGTGTGTTGGAGAACCTGGTTTCATGCTTTGAAAGTGTATTTATTTTCACCATTACACCTGGGTCTCTTTTGAAAAATAATTTTTTTTGTTTTTGTTAGATTTATTTTAAGAGCCCATGTTTGACTTAAGGTACATTGGCTTACAACTGCTAGTTTAATCAGTAAGTTTACCCACCTGTAGAGTAACAAACATTACAATGCCCACAGAAAAAGCCTATGTATTTTGTTATGCCCATGTTCAGTGAAGTTCACGCTGGAGGCAGTGATAAGTATTTTTTTTATTCACAGATAATACTGGAAATGACTTTTAATAGCTTTGGATAGCGAGTCGGACTTGTAACACAAAGGTCGCGGGTTCGAGTCTCAGGTCCGGCAGGAATTGTCAGTGGGGGGAATGAACAACCAGCGCTCTCTCCACCCTAAATACCACGACTGAGGTGAAACCCTTGAGCAAAGCACTGAACCTCCAACTGCCCACTGGGCACCGCAGCCAGGGTGTTGTGTGTGTGTGTGTGTGTGTGTGTGTGTTCACTGCTCTGTGTGTGCACTTGGATGGGTTAAATGCAGAGCACAAATTCTGAGTATGGTACACCATACTTGACCACACGTCACTTCTCTTTTACTCACTTTCAATATACACTGAACAAAATTATAAATGCAACACTTTTGTTTTTCCCCCCATTTGTCATGAGCTGAACTCAAAGATCTATGACTTTTTCTATGTACACAAAAGGCCTATTTCTCTCAAATTGTTCACAAATCTGTCTAAATCTATGTTAGTGAGCACTTCTCCTTTGCCGAAGTAATCCATCCACCTCACAGGTGTGGTATATCAAGATTATGATTAGACAGCATGATTATTGCACAAGGTGTGCCTTAGGCTGGGCCCATTCCACAGCCCATTTTAGAGTGGCCTTTTATTGTGGCGAGCCTAAGGCACACCTGTGCAATAATCATGCTGTCTAATCAGCATCTTGATATGCCACACCAGTGAGGTGGATGGATTATCTCGGCAAAGGAGAAGTGCTCACTAACACAGATTTGTGAACAATATTTGAGAGAAATAGGCCTTTTTTGTACATAGAAAAAGGCTTAGATCTTTGAGTTCAGCTCATGAAAAATGGGGGCAAAAACAAAAAAAAAGCGTTTATAATTTTGTTCAGTGCATATATAGAGAGAGCGAATCTTAAATTGAACCTCTTCATGTTGCCATAGTTTTTAGTCAAGCACTCATTTAAAACTGTATAAATAAATAAATGCATACATACGTACATACATACATCCATACATAAAAAAAACATTTCTTGTGTTTTTGGCAAAATGAGACAGATTTAAATAAATATGCAAAGCCAAGTTGGCATACGTATTGTCAAGTATTGCTTGCATTTATTTGTTTACAATATGAAAGCCTTCAGTGCAGGTTACAGGTTAAGATAACAGAAAAACACGATCAGTGACCACCAAGATTATCCACAGGAGAAGACTTTTCTGGTCACAAACTGTGCTTCTCCTGTCATTTGACCAGCAGCCCTGCAAAGATTCAGAGTTGCGGATGTTATTTTTATTTATGCTTTTGAAATAATCTTATTTCTGGAACAGTGTGTCAGCAGTGTAAAAGAATATTAAAATTACCTAAATTAGGGCACCTACAATAACCACACTTGTGAACATTACCGTCCATCACTGTGGACTTTCCTGCCCTTTCACATACACATGAATGCACAGTACATGAGCAGAGAGTGAACTGGATCGCGATTGGCCGAGAGGAGAGATGATGCTCTGCTTCCTGCTCTATATAAACTCCCTGTTCACTCACTGCAGACACACTGCTGATAAATTTCACCTAGAGATCACACTGCGCAATGGATATTTATTTCCCTTCTGGCTTTCCAATGTGTAGAGGAATAACAGGGCTCTCAAACAATTGCCTAGAAAGGTACGATCCTCATATTGACATTTTTAAGGGTTTTATGTGCTTTTTATATTTTATACAAATCATTTGAAGGCTTAAACGTAAACCTCTACTCTTTTATATAACATCAGTAGGGGCTTGTAATCTTATAAGAACTGTGTATATTTCAAAAGTGTACATATGTCGTGTATTAAATAAATGCATTTCTAACATCAGGGCCAAAAGATTAAAGGCATGCGTAGGAGGATTTCTGCAGAGACAAGACTTGAGCAGCCTATGTAAATATAGAAAACCAAGGTAAGTACAGTTATTGAATGCACTGGCTTTTGCCTATTTCATAGCATGTTTCTTTTTGCATGATAACGCGTGTTTAGTTTTATATGGTTTCTTCTCTGACTGGCTTACATCTTTGCAGGTTGACCTTGGAGGAATGTCTGCTGTGGAAACTGTCTTTTGAGAAGCTTCTGTCCAGCAAACGTAAGTCCACACTGAAAAAAAATAATCACTCAATTGCTAATAATTTCACAAATAAGTACAAACAAGTAATATATTGTAAGTGTGAATTTGAAGCAGAAAGTCTGAAATATTTTTTTCTCGTAAAATGTACTCCAACAATCTTTGATAATCAACTTTGAAATATATACATTTGTTTGTTTTTTTCATTGTGTAATAAAGATGACCCCATTTTATGTTTAAAAAAACGTTATGAGGTAAAGCAAATCATTTCAAATGATAACATCAAGTAAAAATCAGCCTTAGTAACGACGTACATTAAAAAACAATTGGAGTACGATTTTACTTGGAAAAAATTCCCTTCCATTGCTAACAAATTTCACAAATAACTACAAAGAAATGGCAATTAATGTGAAATACTGAGGTAGAAAGACTGAAATAGTTTTCTTATAAAACATACTCCAATAAGTTTTATTTACAGCTTTGAATTTACAGTTCAGTCTAAATTTAGAGTTAGCTTTACATTTAGATGCTAGAAATAGGACTGCAGTGCACAGATGTGTCTGTCCTGCTGTCTGATCTGTGTGGGGGGCTTTAATCTGATGAGACACGTTACACAACTAATCTCTTCTCTAACCCCATTTTTCGCTCTCTATCAGATGGACTATATGCCTTCAGAGCTTTCCTGGTATCTGAGTTTAGTGAAGAAAACATTGCTTTCTACCTGGCCTGTGAGGACTACAAAAGTACAAAGTCTGCAGCTAAGATGCCATCCAAAGCCAAGAGGATCTACGAGGAGTTTATCGGAAGTGAAGCTCCTAGAGAGGTAAATATACATAATAAATCACCATATCCTGTGGTATCGTTCCTAAATTGCAGATGTTTGAACTCACTTCCTGTTCGCTTCCAGGTTAACATTGATTATGAGACCCGAGACATTACTCAAGCCAACTTGAAAAGCCCTACGGCATCCTGCTTCGATATGGCCCAGTACCGCATCTATATTCTCATGGAAAAGGACTGTCACCCACGATTCCTGCGCTCTGCTGCCTACCGAAATCTAGTCAACCAGCTCACAGTGAAGAGCGCTAAGGCAAGAAGCAAAAAGGCCATTGCAGCCAGACCACCAATCGAAGATGAAGAACCAAAATGAAAAATGTAGGTGCATTTTGGTTCTGCAAAAGGTGGAAGCTCGGGCAAGAATTGGAAGGGACCGTTGCAGACCCTAACAAGGCTGATTGAGGCGGTCGGAGTGCCATGAAGAGATGAAGAGAACCGCATAACGGAATCAGAGTGACTGCATTCCCAGATCCCCTTAATAGTGTCCATGAGAGGGAACAGCAGAGCTGCTGGTGGAGAGAGATGCATCTGCACAAAAACCTGTACTCAACACAAAGGAGATACAGACTTTACTGAAGTACGCATGGGCTTAAAAGCACATAGCATACTTTCAAAAAGCAAATTATGTGTTTTGTAAAGTTTATAAAATGGAGAAAAGTGTTTGAATATTTAATGCATTAATTTATTTAATTTATTCATCCTTTTTTACAATAAATAACCCCTTACAAAAAGTATTGTGATGGTACCATGGTAAAGTGGTGGTATCTTATTTAAAAAAAAAAGAATAAATAAACAAAATAATATTAGCAAAATCATCATGAAAAAGAATGGTTTTAAAATAGTTTTTTTTTAAAGACACTGACAATCTGTCTGGACTGCTATAAGGCTTATTAAGAATGTTAAAAGTTGGTGTACTAGTATTTATTTTAAAGATTTTTTTATAAATGATTTTGTTAACTCAATTTTAAATTAAAGTGAATACAATTTTGCATTAAAGTGATAATGTGCTTTCATATCTTGTGTGTGTGTTGTTTTAGACTTACAGGTCAAACTGAAAGAAAAAAGCAGATATAGGTTATATATATATATAAAAAACTTTTTTTAGATACTTATGTCTATAACATATAATTTCACATTTATTAAATAGTAGTAAAAAGTTTTCGTTTTAGCAAATATGAGGAAACAGCCTAAACTAAAAAAGGCTTTTTTTTTTTTTTCTTCAGTTAATGTTTATTTTCCTTTTTTAGGTTTTAGTTTAAATTGTACTAGTTACTTTCTTAATAACCCTGGATTGTTCCTATTTTTATTTAATGTGAACAGAATAAAAATGTAAAGCCCAGATTTATCACAGATGCTTCACTATGAGATAAACAGGCTTGTTATGCACATGACTGGCCAGACCGAGCTTGTGTTTCATATTTAACCATCAATGCCCACAGGCAACGAACAGCTTCAAGTGTAGGTTTACACAGTTGCCAAGGCAACGGTTTGGACCCAGTTGCCAAAGCTGTCCACATGATTCTCTCAGCTCAAGATTAAGCCTCATCATTCCTGCTGACAGTAATGAGAAAGTTCATCACCCAGTTCGAAAATCAAATACTGCAGTTCAGAAAGAGGAAATACATTTGATAACGTCTTTGCACGAGGAGCCATAAAGATTTGTTAGCTTTTGTATTTGTTACACATGTAATGACATAAAGGGCCATCGTTTGGTTTGTAAATCATGTCCTTGGTTGCTTTCACACTAGACTGTGCATTAAACTATATTGCACCACCTAGACAATAATCGCATGAATACTCTCATTAATCCACAAAAGCAATCACAATTTGTCCACAGAATATGATTCTACAATGAAACACTGGCAATGGCTGAATATTTTAATTTCATCAGCCAAATGAGGGCTAGAAGATGGTCCAGTAGATATACAGCATATAGTCAACGCAACATTAGAAGCGAGTATCTCATGCTTCTTGTCAGATGAAGGTCCTGTTGATTAAAGAGGGGCTACATGTACTTGAGTGCTGTGCTCTAGTTGTAATTTGATCTCAGACTTTGATTATAAAAATATGAATGGGCTAAAACGTTATGCAAGAGGGGAGCAACAGTGGGGTTTACATTCAACAACAACAACAACGAAAAAACATTAAAAACCATGGAAATCAATTGCAATATGGTAACATATAACAATAAACAAATCACCTCATAATAAATAAATCACCTCATCATTATTTGGATTGATTATTTTAATGATTATTTTATTTTTAATTAATTTAACATATTTTGTATCAGGGTATCAGGGTTATTTTCATTCAAACTAAAACTATGTACAAACACTTTATTACTCATTACTGGAATTAAAATGAACATTAACTAAAATTAAATATATATTAAACAAAAACTTAAAATATTTTTTTCAGCTATTTGCCAAAACATTTCAAATTTTTGCGTTCTCATTTTGTTAGTGTAAAATAACTTAAACATTCCAAAAGAAAACTAATAAAATCATATAGACATATTTTTAAAAAATAAATAAATGAAAATTTAATAAACTTACTTAACAAACATTAGGTAAATTAAAAATAAACAAATTTAATCAAATTCAAAAATATATTTTTAAAAAACTATAGTATAGTGTGTAAATTATATTAAAACGTGAGTGTATGTATTGCTTTGGGTAACATATAGGCCTATGCATATATATATACAGTGGGTACGGAAAATATTCAGACCCCTTAAATTTTCACTCTTTGTTATATTGCTGCCATTTGCTAAATCATTTAAGTTAATTTTTTTTACACACAGCACCCCATATTGACAGAATTAAAACACAGAATTGTTGACATTTTTGGAGATTTATTAAAGAAAAACTGAAATAATCACATGGTCCTAAAGATTCAGACCTTTGCTGTGACACTCATATATTTACTCAGGTGCTGTCCATTTCTTCTGAACATCCTTGAGATGGTTCTACACCTTCATTTGAGTCCAGCTGTGTTTGATTATACATATTGGACTTGATTAGGAAAGCCACACAACTGTCTATATAAGACCTTACAGCTCACAGTGCATGTCAGAGCAAATGAGAATCATGAGGTCAAAGGACTGCCTGAAGAGCTCAGAGACAGAAAAGTGGCAAGGCACAGATCTGGCCAAGGTTACAAAAAAAATTCTGTGCACTTAAGGTTCCTAAGAGCACAGTTGCCTCCATAATCTTTAAATGGAAGACATTTGGGACGACCAGACCCTTCCTAGAGCTGGCCGTCCGGCCAAACTGAGCTATCGGGGGAGAAGAGACTTGGTGAGAGAGGAGGTAAAGAGGAACCCAAAGATCACTGTGGCTGAGCACCAGAGATGCAGTCGGGAGATGGGAGAAAATTGTAGAAAGTCAACCATCACTGCAGCCCTCCAACAGTCGGGGCTTTATGGCAGAGTGGCTCGACAGAAGCCTCTCCTCAGTGCAAGACACATGACAGCCCGCATGGAGGACTCCAAGATGGTGAGAAATAAGATTCTCTGATGAGACCAAGATAGAACTTTTGGCCTTAATTCTAAGCAGTATGAGCAGGCACTGCTCATCACCTGTCCAATACACTCCCAACAGTGAAGCATGGTGGTGGCAGCATCATGCTGTGGGGGTGTTTTTTCAGCTGCAGGGACAGGACGAATGGTTGCAATCGAGGGAAAGATGAATGAGGCAGTACAGGGTTATCCTGGATGAAAACCTTCTCCAGAGTGCTCAGGAACTCAGACTGGGCCGAAGGATTACCTTCCAACAAGACAATAACCCTAAGCACACACCTAAAATAACGAAGGAGTTGCTTCACAACAACTCTGTGACTGTTCTTGAATGGCCCAGCCAGAGCCCGGACTTAAACCCAATTGAGCATCTCTGGAGAGACCTAAAAATGGCTGTCCAAAAACGTTTACCATCCAACCTGACAGAAATGGAGAGGATCTGCAAGGAGCAATGGCAGAAGATCCCCAAATCCAGGAGTGAAAAACTTGCTGCATCTTTCCCAAAAAAGACTCATGACTGTATTAGATCAAAAGCGTGCTTCTACTAAATACTGAGAAAAGGGTCTCAATACTTAGGACCATGTGATATTTCAGTTTTCCTTTTTAATAAATCTGCAAAAAATGTCAACAATTCTGGGTTTTTCTGTCCATATGGGGTGCTGTGTGTACATGAATGAGGGAAAAAAAAATAACTAAAACTGATTTTAGCAAATGGCTGCAATAATAACAAAGAGTGAAAAATTTAAGGGGGTCCGAATACTTTCCGTACCCACTGTATATACAACATAACTTACATTGTTTTAGTTTTGTAATTGTGTTAGTTGAATATATAATATATATATTATATATATACTAAAAACAATAAGAATATGTGTGATATGTATTATACATACAACATAACCATACATATAATAAACGGTATTTACTAATTATAATATACTTATCAATGATTTTTTTATTTATGTATGTGGATAATTGTGTGTGTATATCTAATAATATAAATAAAATAAAACTAAATAAAATAAATATAAAGATCTTATATTATACTGAATATACGTGAACTTATCAGAGTTTGCATGGATATTTCTATAAACCCCTTACCTAATCTTTACGGCTTGATAGACAAGCCTGTAAAAAATAACACAAGTGTCATGGCTGAAACTCTTCACTTTGATCTGAAGTAATGCAAATGCATCACTGTAACTATAAAGCAATGCAATGAGGTTAATGCTTCAGAATGGCGAGTTCATCCTGTGACTTTTACAAGCTGACACTATTATTTAATATTAAATAAATATATTGTATTTTATTTATTATTTCCCTTTATAAGCATTGCAATTGCATTGCTCTTACAAACGTAAGAGCCGAGAATTCATTCTGAATGACTGTATGCCTGTGTATTTAATTCAATCCATAAACCTACCACCTTGTTCGTCAGAAGTGAGAGCCAGCGTTAGCAAGTCCATTCACAGACTTACAGTGCATCCGACCTCAAAGCAAACTGTATCATGTTTGTTGGCCCACGTCTTCTGAAATCTTCAATAAAACAGTGCGCATGGTGAGTCAGACAGTAGCATCAAGGTCAGTGCATGCATCCCCCACAACCATCACATATACAGCCTGATGCAGCGATGCCTCAATGCTATTTGGGGCCCTATGAAATTACAGAGAAAACGACACAAAGCAGCAGCAAGTGACAATATATTTCACCCTGATTAAGCTTTTCCCACATATTTATCAATACATGCATTGCATGTCAATATGACATACTCTAAAGTTAGCACTTGGCTTAAATATATCCATTTGTAATTATTTGTACTTACAGGAAGTAGAGGAATTTGAATCCGCTTTATTTCATGTTTGTAATTATTTATGAAACATTGCCTCCTAGTGGGAGATCAGCATCAAGACACCAACAGAATTTTTGTGCCAATTCCTGCAGTTTTATATAAAATACATAATTAAAGCAACATATATGAAACAGATAATCACCATCATCATCCTTATAGTATTATTATTATTATTATTATTATATATTATTATTATTTATTAGTGCTACTAAAAGTGTGACAGTTTTTTCCTTTGGTGCAATAACTTACCACTGCATAAATACACCGTTTTAGATCAATTATGTTTGAAATACACAATTATATTTATATACATCTTTATTTATGTGTTTATTTATTTGTGCTAGCACTTTCAACATTTTAGCAAATTTTCACTTATGTTAGTACAAAACATAAAACTGTAAATAAAGTGTCATATTCACTACACATGTTTTTCATCTGTAAAGTTATCATTCACAGAACAAAACTGCTTTTTATAATTCTATCACTATCACACTTTTATTTACAGCTTTTAACTGACCCATCATCTGAAAAGGTCAACTACTACAGTATCGATTCAGAGAACATTTATTGTATTGACAGTATCTGTTCTAACAAAAAAACCTTACGGCCATCTCATAACATCATAACACACTGAATAGATACTATTACAAATATTATTTTAAGTCAGTTACATAAGTTGTGTGATGTAAGTATATTTTCATGATAGCTGTAGCTTGTATTATTATAACATCTTTAATTAATTTAAATGTCCTCATATTAAAAAGATCTTGTGTTTTGAAACAATGATTATGTGGATTGAAAAAATATATATAATTTTGATAATTGATAATTTTGTGGATTTTTGCAGGATTTTGAAAATGTACACCTTTCATGCAAAATGGTACCAAAGTGTGGGGGAAAGCATGACATATAAGATTCTTATACACTGCAACAAAAAAAGGCCACAATGTACTGTACTAAAATGAAGAAATTTTCTATATTGATTTGTATAGGTGTTTTACCTGCATTTTACACTTTACTGTGTTTTGCAATTATTAGAAATATCCATAAAATTAATGAATAATGTCCTGACAGAAAATTACCAATACATTTTCCTTATTTTATGCAAAGGGTTTAGTACCCATGAAGCACAGATTTCAGCATCCTGGTCACTTTCTCCTTTTATTTTAGATAACATTTATTTTACCAAGGGGTAGCATCTCATTGTCATTCATTCGTTTTTTAAAAAGTGTGTCAGCAGAGGGCAGCATCTACCAAAGAAAGACCGCAGTATCACAGCACGACAATAATTTATTAATAATTAGGGGGCACTCATGAGCCAACATGCCATGAACACAAAATGCTGTAAGCATATTCAAAAGCTGCTGAAGATCTGCAACCCTTTATTGATATTTGATCAGAATTTTTCTCTTTTGTTCTTTTTTTTTTTTTTACCTTTTCTTGTTTCTGCTCGATAGTCGCATCTGAAATATAAACTGACAGCATGAAAGAATTGATTGAACATGCCTATGACACTCACTAGGAACCTTGTCAAAGGAATGCAATCACTCTTTTGATACAACCTCAGATGACCCTTTGAGAGCAGGACATAGAGGGACACTGTGACCACACGCTGAGAAACACATTCCCTTGGTGCTGATAAAAAGGAGAAGCTATTCCAGGAAGATGTTACATATCAGGCACTGTTCGGTCCCATCATGACACTTGTGTTTATGACAGAGACGTTCAGCCACTGGATCTGAGTAATTTGTTCCTTCTATCCTGTCTGCATCATATTCAGGCTGATTGAGAATAAACTGAGCATTTTATGGCAGGCTAACTGTAAACTCTATATTTATTACCAGTTCACTTTTTAAATTCATTCACAGTTAATTTATATTGTAATCAAACTAATATTTAAGGGTCATCCCTCTGTTGCTTTGCACTCCATGCGTGGGAAAAGGCCCGCTGCTGTTCCCCTCTGAAAAGGCAAAACTGTTCTGTCCATTGACCTTGTTCCTCGGGGCTTTGGAGCTTCTGTCTCCTGTGAATTGGAGCTTTCACAGTCAGCCTTGTGCATCAGCTGCCATTTCTCATTTCTGTTATGTCATCATTAGGTCCTCACTGTTTTCATGGGAATTTTAAATATTGACATAATCTTTTATATATATATAAATATAAATTTGTGCACTTCTAAACCATTTTATGCATTTTATTTGGGCTGGGATTTCTTTATTTTCACAAATAGTTCAGCGTGGGTATTCCCTCTTTACCCTGCTGGACTTCCCAGTATGGGACAGTGCTGTCCTGATGCCCCAAACAGGCCTATGGGCCACCAGCACTAAAAAGCATATGGAAATTCATCCTGATCAGCAGGATTTTCATAGTGAAGGCAGGGGGGATTCAATTGAATATTACTTCTGTACCCATCCACAACTTTGTGTAATAACTGATTTCATACTGCGCTTGGAAATTGTGCCCAAAAGTGGAAAAAAGGCCTAAAATGTGAAACAGTATACAGATGCATTCAAGATGTTGGTAGCCTTTCAAACCCTGAGGGGTGCAGTTCTGTCTCCATTACTGAATGCAACCTAACTAATGTAATTCTAGGCTGCATTTCCACATAGTATTTATTACCTCACTTTTGTTCTTACCTGAGAAAAACACTCAGATGACCACACAGTACAACACACAACACGCTGTATTTGAACTGAAAGAGCATGCCGATCTGTTCATCAGAACTGATCCAGAAACTTTTGACAACAAGGAATGTTCAACCTGTTTTGGCCTCAGGCAGCATAATTGAGAACACATGCTGTTTGAAAAACAACGGCTTTAAAGACATGCTTCATCATTATAATGATATATGAAACACTTGAGTGTTTTCAAGTGGAGCTGTACAAGCAGAGGGTGAAATCTCACGTATGCGGGAGAAATCACATCTTAGACTCATCATTAGGCTTTAGACTGCATGATTATAATTGGGAAAAAAAGTCAACAAAGCATAGTATTTCTCTAGCATTAACAGCTGTAGTTTTGTCCTTTAAAGGAATAGTTCACACAAAATTAAACTGATGGAAGTTTACTCTCAGGCCATACAAGATGTAGATGAGTTTGTTTCTTCATCAGATTAGATTTGGAGAAGATTAGCATTACATCACTTGCTCACCAATGGATCCTCTGTAGTGAATGGGTGCCGTCAGAATGAGAGTCCAAAAAGCTGATAATAATGTTACAGTAATTCACAAAAAATTGCTTCCAGCCAAAATAAGTCCTCTATCCATAACATTACTTCCTCCAATGAAACAATTGTCTCATCAGAAATATGCACAGATCAAGAACTGTTTACAAGCCAGAACAGTCCAAAATGGTTCTTAACAAATATTTTAGTGGATTTTGATGTGAGAGGACAACAGGGGATAAACGGTTTTAAGTTAGAATGCCTTATTGATGTTTTTTTTTCTTTTTTACAAACAGCATTTCACTCTTTCACTGTAGAGGATCCATTGGTGAGCAAGTGATGCAATGATACATTTCCCCATATCTGTTCTGATAAAGAAACAAACTCTACATCTTGGATGGCTTAAGGGTAAGGACATTTTCAGCAAATGTTAATTTTTGGGGTGAACTATTCCATTAACACTGAACAATTGCACAAATGACTTTTAAATTATTCATTAAATTACTCTGACAGTCGTGTAATTAATGCACAATTTCCTGGATGTACTGTATGTGCATATTTTTCTCTAGACATTAATCATAGGTCATATGTGATCACCAAAATGCCATTATACAAATAAAAATGTCTGGCTAAAAATAGTCTATTCCCCATTTCCTTCCCATTTCAGCCAAAGATTGTAGATTAGTAAGGTCCATAGGGTGGGATATATTTATGGTTCCCACAGTGAGGTTATTGCGCAAACATAAGCCTTCCGTTTGCTGGCTATCACTTGATGATCTAAGAAGTGTTAAACCAGAAAGCACAGATTTTCCATGATGGATTAGCTTTATCATCAAGTTTGGTTTGGCATCTCTTTATCATGCGAATGTAAGACTTTTCCTGCATTCACTGTCTGCAGAAGTCTTACATTTAAACAAGCTCTTTATATCTTTATATATTGTACATGCATACATAAATTATAGTTTTGAAATGTTTAAAACATACATATTTGAAAATGCATAATTTCAATGTTAAAATAAAGCACTACACTAAATAAATTAGCCTATTTATTGTTGACTATTTTTGTCTTTCTTGGTAAAAGACTACCAAAATTTATATAAACATTTAGTTTCCAGGCCGACTTTATACAACGTTTCTCAGTTGTAAGTGATTTGTTTCTCTAAGGAGGGGATTGGGTTTAAGGCCATGTTATTTGTCCTTTTTCCACTCAATATGCCATTATGTAATGTCTCATATTAATTCAAAGCAAATAATTTATGCACAGAACTCCCTTATTAAACCAGGGTCCTCCAGAAAAGCCTTTGTAAATAAACGATTTAGTGTAATCAATTTATGCTGCTGTGGGAACATTATTTTAATTTCCTCTCAAGTGACTTGTGCTGGTGCGCTGTGTGAAGACAAACTCTCAGCCGTGCCCCCCACAACCCCCCCCCCCCCCCCCCCCCTGCACCGTGCAACTTTATGATGATGGAAGCTGCCATAAAGATCACAGCAAATCTGTTTGGATGGTGTGCATGTGACGACCCTTACAGCTATCTGTCGAAGCATGTTCTGTTTTCCATGCTGAATACAAACCAGAACATGCTTTTCAAAAGGACTCATTTGATTCTTTTTCAGAAGATTTTCCATTGACTTCCAGTCTTCCAGCTCTGATGTGGCTCACCACTACGAGCTGCACAGACGCCGAAGGTCAATATCAGCACTGCAATACTGACCACCCTGCCCTCTGACATGTTTTAGCCCCTGCGTTTCAGGTCCCTCGCACCCCATGATCCCGGCACTCGCCCGCCAAGTGCACCAGGCACTGCACTAGCATGACAGATGTGGCTTCGTTACTTGGCCTGTCTGCACGCATTAGCGTTATTCACCTTCGCTGTATGCCATTCGATTTATACCCCCGCCTGGTTTGATGCTTCCAGCCGATCTCACACGAGATGCCAGGACTCAGTGTACAATACACGTTTCCCTGTTTTTGTTTGTGTGTGTGTGTTTACATTTGGTTTGCCTCCTTGTACACGTCACGTGGCATGCTTAATCCTGGTCACAGTATTTTCAGTAACAGTATGATTTCTTCTTGTGTAACACCCCTTGAAGAGAGCATCTGTGTCTTATGCATGGCCTTAACACGTGAGCTCCGCTTTCTCACTGTCTGGCTGTGGTCATGTGGGTGACTTGATTGACCACGTCAAACGCGCACATACCTCGTCCACAAATAACAAAAGAGCATTATAACCAGCATATATCTGCCACAGTGAGGTTATTGAAGATCTAAACTAGGCATGATAGATTAGCTTCAACGTCACACTGGGCTTGGCATGTCTTTATCATATTCCATATTGTGGACATTATCAGAAGACTGTTCTTGGCATCATTTTCATTGACAAAAGTGCTCGAGACATGTTAGGTGCATTAAAAAAATCAGTAAGCTTTTTTTAAATGTTTTTGAAAAAAGTATTTTATGCTTACCAAAGCTGTATTTATTTGATTTAAAAATACAGTAAAAATAGTAATATGGTGAAATATTATTTCAATTTAATTATGGTTGACTAGATTTTACTCATCAGTTATGTATTGATGGCTAAGCTGAATCTTCAGTGTCACGTGATCCTTTAGAAATCATTCTAATATTTTGATTTGATGCTCAAGAAACATTTGTTACTATTATTAAATGCTGAAAACTGTCGTAAAGTTGTGAATATTTCCAGGAATCTGTGAAAATTATTCATTTCTTTCTTTCTAAACAAATAAAGTCTAAAATTTTTTATTTTATTTATTATTTATTATTTTTAGCGGATCAGGTCAGACTTGTGGGAGCTAATATATTAAGATGCTATAGAACTCAGTTATTGTTCACTCCCATTTTTGGAATAAATTAAATGTAAATTGAATATAGCACTATCTTGTTCACCATGCTTGTGTCATTATCTGATTTCCATAATTTCTTTGGTGAATTGGCTGCTAAAACAACAGCGCATACTAATAAACAAAGGTTGGGATGCTTCAGATTAAGTATAGAGCTGCAGATACTACATATAACTAGGAGCAACACAATGTTCAGAAAACTTTCACATATTTTATCACTAGTACTTCTGGTGTTTAATAGTATCTTATATTCTGTCCTTTTGTGACTGCAGTTTATTTGCAATAAAATGGTTTCAAATGCTCTTTCTCACTGGGAAAGATTTAAGTTCTGAAAGTATGTTTTGAACCCTTTAATCTCAAAGACAGTTTGACGATGAACACCTTAAGAATGAATTCACTTACAATTTGGAGTACCGTGGTTTACATTTCTTTATTAACACTGAGTCCTCAAAAAAGCAATTGTATGGAGATTATGTAACAGGGGTTGTGGCTTTATTAAAACAGTAGTGAAACATGGTTCAACCATAATCATAAAATCATCTAATAACAGCCCCAAGAACAATGATATGAATTAATAAGTTCCTTCCGTTGTGTGATTTTGAAGGAAATGACTTGCCAAAACATTAGCTGCACGTCTAAACAAACCGCTTGGACTGAGACAAAAAACCTGCAATTAGTTGATAACAGTGTTTGCAGAAATTCCTGCTGGCACATCAGAGAAAGCTTTGCTTGCTTTCCTGTCTGGCAAAGATGTCTATTAGGTTAAAATTGGTTAATTTTGCTGAAGGCAAGAGCAATTGTTGTACACATGCCCAATCATTGGACATAAATGGTATCCGAACATGATACACAGCAAGTTGAGTTTTTGATATGAGCTTTGCACCGGGAGAGAGCCCGTATATGGTGTTTTGATCAGTATAATGATTACCCAAAAAGACACATTTTTATAGTAGATGTGTCAGATAGTACTGAACAACCAATATAGTCACTCTATACTTAATGCACTTATACTGTATAATATGAAAGCATGTTTCTGCCACGTAAAAAAAGTAATTATAATCAAATAAAAAGGTAATTGTAACTTTTTCTCTCACAATTTGGACCTTTTTTCCTCACAGTTCTGAGTTTATATCTCACAATTCATACTTTTTTCTCACAATTATGATTTTGGTTTTCGCAGTATATAGAATTGCGACTTTTTTCCCCTCAGAATTTTGGGTTTGCATCTCGTAATTCAGTCTTTTTTCTCTGAATTCTGAGTTTACTTTTGAAATTCTGTTTGTTAAGAAAATGTAATTGGCGGTTTTTTTAATCTCACAATTCTGACATTTGTTCTCGCAATTGTGAGTTAATATCTCACAATACTGAACACATACATTGTATAATACGCGCCCTTTCTGAAATGCTTAATTCTGATTGGTCAATCTCGGTGGTGCAATATTTTCTAATTGTTCTCTGTTGTCAATGGTAACACTGTATATCCACTCATCCAGATAAACAAACGGCACTGATGTCTCTATTGTGCTGAAATGAAAGGATAATATAAAGGTTATATTATACAATTCAAATCAGTATTCATGTCCACTGCGACAATAAAGTCATCAGCTCAGCATTGGTGGGTTTATTTTACGCATGTTTCCAACACGTCTGGCTCTCCAAACTGACATTTATATATATAGCTTGTATTCCATGATGATCCTATTTGATTGCAATGCTTGACAGAAAGACAACACTATTTTCTGCATCTAGTGATGACAACGCCTGTGATGAACAACAGACATACATACAATAGACCAGAAGTTCAGTCATACAAGCCTGTCGCCTACCAACTGCTCCATGTTTGTCCAATCCATAAATATTGCCACAGGCCACGTTTGCATTATTTAGCATAGAATGTTTGAATAATGACATCTATTTCACACTAAATATATCTGGAAACAAAGAGAAAATGTTTAAACATTGCTGTAGCGTGATGCTCCTATTCTCACACTTTGTTTATATGTTGTAAAAACAGATTGTGTGGGGTTGTTATGCAAGTCATATGCAGACCATATGCTACCCAGATTTTAAAAAAAAATGCTTCATAGCATAGCCTGTTTTATTAATGACCCATTTATTGTAGCATGGCAACTTGCTGTATGCTTTCTTTCGAATGAAAACAAGATTCTTAAGTTGACAGTAAATCCCACCAAGTCAGGTGGTTGGGTTGATATTTAAAAAACAAAAAATGCATTACATTACAATGAGAGTTTAAACAAGTGCAATGCCCTTCTGGTCAAATGCAATTATGTAATTTTAGTAAAACACTGACTGAAATTATAGCTGGATGCAGTTGATTTATGCTAAGGGTGGTGTTTATGAAAAACAACAAAATAAAATCTTACATAAAACGTATTTTTGTAACAGCAACAGATCATATTGTTTCTCCCTTAATTGGGATTGGTTTACTTTTTTTTTTTTTTTTTTTTTTTTTTACTTTTTTTCACCCCCCTTATTTTCATTGCATCCCCTTTTTTAACTGCGCAAAGCATGTTCTAGCAGATCCGTGTAATTGAGAGTTTGTTTAGTTGTCCACAGAAAAGGCAGTACTGTGTCCACATTTTCCATTATCATTCCTCAGAAGGAACACCAGAATATGTTTTTTATATACTTTAATGACTTTGAGGAATGTGAATACACAGAAAGCAGTTAAATGCAAATAATGAGAATATTAACATTTCATGCATGATCTCTCTAAATATCCCAAAAAGTTATACTTCTGTTTAATAGATAACTAGTATTAGTTATTATATATTGACTCTGTTAGATGAAGATCATAGTTCATCTTTAAAAAAAATATATAACAAAACAAAGTGTCAGTGTGTCAACCTTACTTCCACTGAAAGTTGTTTAATGTAACTAATATTCAACATTTGTTGTACATTACATGTATTTACTATTATAATAACAATAAATTATACATAATTACATGCAAGTAACCCAAAACCAAACCCTAATCCTAACCCTACCATATATAGTAAATACATATAGTTAATTAATATTACTCAGTATTTAAATGTATAATTACACTGTAACAAGGACACCTTAAAATAAAGTGTAACTAAATTTACTTTTTACTTTAATTTTACTGTAATTTACTTTACTTTAACTTTTTACTTTACTATGTTTCTATAGTAATAACTAGTTGAATTGTCTGTTACTAGGCATAGATATAGATCTAAAGTGCTATGTACTGATGTTTCAGTGTTTTGGCGAGTTATTAATTAGGTTTTGGGGGTCGGGTTATTTTTTTTAAATATAATTAAAGGGGTGAAAAGTATAAAAATATTTTAAAAAACGTTTTTTAAAGTATTGAGTTTTTAAAAATGTGGTTAAAATAGTTGTTATTTTTAAAAAAGTCGACGTTAAAATTTAATAATTAGTTTTTAAACTTTTTTTTTAGTGTTAATAAATTATTTTTTAAAAACAAAGATGTTTATTAAAGTTAAAAAAATTTTAATTTAATTAATGTTTATTCGTCTTGGGGTTATAATTTTAAAAAACATCATACGTTTGGGTTAAAAATAATTAATTGCGTGGGCTGTGTTTAAAAAAATGTCCGCTCTTGTTTGTGGGTGTTTTGATTTCTCGCTCTCTCAGCCCCCCGATTTGTTAATTGCAAAAGACAGGACTTGACTCTTGATTGCTCTTCAAGTGTTTTTTGGCTTTGGGCCAGCAGCACCCAGCAACAAGGGGACTTTCTCCATATAATAGAGGGAAAGGAAGGAAGCAGGACCAAAGCAGCAGAAAGGAAGCCGGAACACGCGACAGACCCCCACCGGGAGGACAGGACCGACCGCTCCGACAGCAGATTCTAAAAGGTGGAGACGCGAGGGCGAGAGCGAGGCAGACAATTCCTGGTGGTGGACCTAACTGTTGCAAACCCTTAAAGTGAACCAGCTCCTCAGATAGCTCTCAGCTCAGATAATGTGTAAGGGATTAGCTGCCCTGCCCCAGACATGTCTGGAAAGGTAGGGAAGTAAAAAGGATAAAGGTAAGATCTTCAAAGCATCTTAGTATCATGGATTAATTAAAAATGTACCCCATGATATGTTATCTAGATAAGTCGGTTGGCAGCCTCCTTTGGGAATCAGTGCTTTGTTCTGGAGCAGCTGGGGAATGGGGGGGATTCTTTGGGGATGGGGAGGGAGGGGGGGAGGGGGATTCTCAAAATACCGTTTTTGGTTTTTTTTTTTGCGTTTTTTTGAGAAAAGTTGGTTCTGTATGGTGTTTTGTATTAGGTTAGGTGGTTTCCTGAGTGAGTAAGGATTATTATGGGAAGGCATTAGTCATTATTCTGGCGATTTTTTAGTATTTTTTTTATTTTTTTTATTTTTTTAGATTAAGTTTATTGTAAGATTGTTAATGAGTTGTCTTTTGGTTTTTTAAAACATTTGGCATTTGCATTTATACAATGTCAATTGTATAGAAACTGAAGAATTGTATCTGTTGTATAGTAAATTTGTATTGTATTGTACATTTTACGTTTATCTTATTTTCCATTTAGATACATTTACATTTTTTCCCCCTAGTTTTTTCTCTGAAGACATCAAGGTTCCTCAATATTACCAAAAACCAGAACTTAAAATTGTTTAGTTCTCTGTTAATTACAAGATTTGGAGCAGAATTCCTGAGAACAGACTTTCAGTATAGCAATGAGGACATTTATTGTGACTATTGAGCCATTCTCTGATCAAATAATTGTGCTATTGGCTCATTCGTTGTGTAAACATATGTTTATCACTGTTCTTGGCTTTGGTCTTAATGCTTGGCCCAGGGCCCCCTTTTCCGCACCTTCCTGGAGAGTCAGAGAGAAGGACGAAAGTAGAGAAGAAGAGTAGACTTCTGAAAGTGTATTTGTACATCAGAAAGACAGTTTTAAGATGGCAACATGAAGTGGTTTATAATGTAGCATTATATAATTAAACCATAAAATCGTAATTTTAATATATGGGCTTTTAAGCTGAGAATTGTGTGTATTGACGTCAGTATTTTTGGCAGAAGTAGTAGTAGGCAGTAGCATAGCAGGTAGATCGCGTCTGTGGCCGGCAAAGATGCAACAAGATGTTCATGAAACCTCAACAAATCACCAAGTTTGTTGACGTCACTTCATCCACAGTCATCTGGGAGGAATATGTGCTTCCTCACAGATGAAAAAAAAAACATACAAAAGGATATTGTATCGGTTTTTAACTCTGCAGAGAGTGTGAAATAGTTCTGAATAGATGTGAATTGAACACCTTCAACATGTGTTGTTTTATTGTATCGTCTGTCAAAATGTGGTTATTACTGTACAGATGACAGCTATACAGCTATAATAAAAGCTTTCTATAGCTGATGTGCAAAAGGATAAAAAGACTAAACTAAACAAATTATCATTCTCTGAAAAACAATATGTGTACTTTGAGAGAAGAAAATAGATGACGCTAGGCTGATATTATATAATCTGTTGACAGGTATGTTGTACACTTTGGAAATATCCTCGACATTTATTTTGAAATTCAATTCATACATAACGTAAATCATTTATTAGTGTACGTTAAAAGCACTAATGGACATCTCTATGGATTTGTGTTTGTGCTGTCTTCAGGGCTAAGGAGATCAAGACTAAATTGGGAACTCTGCTTCAGAAGCCAGAGAATTCCATCGACCTTATTATCCCCTACCAAGAAAAGCCTGAGAAGAAACCAGAGAAGCTTCAGAAGTGAGTTCCTGTTGGCTCCGTTAACTTTCCCTCTGATGTTATACTTCCTCTCTCTTTTTCTTTTCCTTACTGATGAGGAATTCAGCTCTGCATGTGTCTCCTCACATGCCTCGCATGTTCATTTAGACCAAAAAGTCTAAGTATACAAAAAGCTCCCTTAAGCGCATGTCACCATTCATATTTTTTAAAGTTTCAAAATAGAGCTGAACCGACCTCTCGAAATTGTTCTGTTTGCACTTAAAGGTGGAAATCTCAGGATGATTGTTTTATGTTTTCAGGTGGAAACTGTCCACCTAAAACGGTGGAAATCATCAACCATGATGTTTAAAGGTGGAAATCACCTCAGGATGTTTGTTTGGTCTTTTCAGGTGGAAATCATTCACCTGAAATGGTGGAAATCATCCACCATGATGTTTAAAGGATGGTTTGATGTTTTTAAATAGTCATCCTGAGATGCTTTGCACCTTTAAGTGCAAACAGAACATTTCGGGAGCTCAGTTCAGCTCTATTTTGAAGTGTCTCAAGGGTCTCCAAATTGGTAACCACTGGTGCTTACTGGACAAAGCGGTAAATCCAAGGTACTCATGTTGTCGAGATAAAAAAGCCTTTATTCCACAGGCCATTGAGAATCTTAATGTCATTTTTCAAGCACATTTCGACTAACAAGCCTTCTTCAGGGTGCATTACTATAGTCCCTGCAATATATTTTATGTCTTTGTAGTTAAATGCTGCTGTTCACCATGTTTTAACACATAAATAGAAATTTAAGTGGGTTTTAAAGAATCTGTATGAGATGTCACTAATAACCCCCATCAATTAGAAGCTTGTATTGTAGCTAACTCTTTTTAAGTATTCTGCTCTATTCAAGTGTTCAAGCATTCTAACTTGAAAATTACGAGGTTCTTACTTTTGAAGCTACAGCAAAGTAGCAAAGTTCAGTGTGAATTCATCAAAAAGCATGAGAATAGAGCACATGAACTACCTATTCGTCTATTAAAACGCCCTTAATTACACAGATTATCAGACGTCACTAAAAGGTGGACGTGTAGAGAAAAGGGCTGAAAAGTAGAGAGCAAGGGAGTCAGAGAGAAAAAAATTGAGGAAGGCCATGTTAGTACATCATGTAATGGAAAACTGCAAGAGTCTGTTTATAATGAAAAGTGTGTCCAAATTGACCGTAAAAACATTTGCAGACCACTTCAGCTCCCTTTAACTTACGTAATGCCTTATGCAAGTGTTGTTAATAGGGTTGAATTTTTTCAGACAGAATAAAAAAACTATATGAAATATCCCAATCACAAGATGAGACATGTGCATTGAAAACACAGTTACATCAGAAATCAAGTCAGGCCGAAAGACTTGGATAATACCTATTTATACAAGAGATGTGGAAATAAAATAAAATTAGAACAATTTCTTTAGCAGATCATTAACTTTTTTGGTTATAGAGGACAGTAAGTGCATATATTGCTAAAAATGCCCTTTATTTATTTCATATATCATATTTCTGGACCACATTACACGTAAACAATTATACCAATTATTGTGTATAGATACAACTTGTTGGCCATATACAAAGGGTAATACAACTAAGTGAAGAAATCTGCTTGTTTTGTTCAGACCCACACCTGAAGAAGCAGCCCAATGGCGCGAGTCCCTTGATAAGGTCCTTTCCAACAGCTGTAAGTATGATGTTTATCTTAATGGCCATTCGGTTGCATTTTGCATCTTGAAAGTTCTTCCAGGCATGAAGGTTTAGTTTATCAGTTGAGTACGTAAAACACATTTTAAAACTTTGTTTATATTTGTCAGTTTAGAACCTCTGGAAGTCTATTAGTTGCACTGATGCACTTGATTCGGTATGCGTAAACAGCTTTTGCTTGAACAGACACATTAACCTTTACAAGCTACACATCTACGAGAATGTTCCTAACAGTAGTTTATATCTATAAAAAAGAAGATTATTTCTGACACATAGATAAACAACCATTTTCTAAATGACTTATAGACTTCTAGTGTTTTCATGTAGAGCTAATTATAAGAACTAGAAAACTTTTTGCTTTTTTCAGATTTTGCATATTCTAATTCTGTGACCATCCTTATTGAAATTAAAGCTGCACTACATAACCTTGGCCTCTCTATCATCACATGTGGTTGAAACAAAAATTCCAAGGTAGATCTTCTCCATGGATGAATCTAATGCAAATTGCCAAAAAAAAAATCCTATAAGAGGTACTGTATATCCAAAACATTTACTGCCGTAGTAGCCAGAAAATATTTTCCATATGCAAATGAGATAAATGAGGTAAACCTGAAATATCTCACCACACTGAACTTGATTGCTCAAAATATAAATTATTATTGTATGCTTAAGGCCTGTTCACACCAAAGACAACTAGTTTTAAAAATAATTTTAAAAGAACAGTCCACACCACAACTATAATTATAAAAGAAGAATAACTTTAAAGAGTTTGAGAATTCAAAGCAGCAGACAGCAAAACAAGAATGTTATCATCTGTTGCTGTGAATACTATTTATCATTATAGTTATCATTCTTGGATTAAATGGGCCTTTGCTTTGTGAATCTACACAAGTACAGAAGAACACAGTCTGAACAGCGATTGCTTCTGTAGTCCAGCTTTAAAGTGTATTCAGTAAATGATCAAACTCTTTATCATTTTCTGATTCGTTGTTGGTTCTTTACAAAAAACCTATAAATAAACAAAATGTCAAAAAAGATCCTTTGTCTGCACAGAAGGGCTGAATTAGTCAATTATAGTAGGGAAAACAAATATTTGTTATTCATTCAATTATTTGTTTCAAGGCCAGTTTGTTATGTTTAATTATAACAATTTGCCTTGGAAAATTTTTTCATTTTATTTCAGAGTGGATTGTTTGCAGATTAGCCTAATCATTCGTACGCATTATACTATATATATATATATATTATATATATAAGAGCATTTTTTGTTGACACAAAAACACCTTATTATGTGCTTTGAAATGTATTTAGCCTTAATGATGCCTGTCTTTTTACCACTGTTTGTTAAAATCATTCCCACACAAACAATTGCAAGTCTTAAAATAAATCTGCACTGAATAGTGAATAATTACACTGATTGATCCACAGATGTGAATCATGTAGTACTTGAATACCACATGCTCTTATACAACATGGACTCGTGAGGGATTGCATTAAGGGCTGTGTGCCCTAGGCGTGCACGGCGGTAATGTTTGGATAAGGATGTTAAGAGCTGGTGAGACCGGGGTCTCCGGTGGCAGCGTGTCACCAACACATTAGCACAAAAAGAACACACACAGCTGTACTCACTCTAATAGCTTTTCCACATTTTTAATTCCATAGATGGCCTGGCCACCTTCAAGAGCTTCCTCAGATCTGAGTTCAGCGAGGAGAATATTGAATTCTGGGAGGCTTGTGAGGGCTTCAAGAAGACCAAGTCCTCCCAGAAAATGGCCATCAAAGCTAAGAAGATTTATGAGGACTTCATTCAGACCGGTGGGCCCAAAGAGGTTTGTTTGTTTTGCCATTGATTTTTTTTCTTCTGTGGTAATCACACTTAGATTTACAGTTCAAATAAAAGGCACAGTGCTTCAGGGGTAGAAGGAAGCAGTTCTCCATCAGACCCGTTATTCATCTCCTGTGAAAATATGTTTCATATCAGCTGTTTAGATCACTGTATAAACGCTGAGGCCAATGTTCTCCCCCCTAAATGGCCCCAAGGAGCTATAAAAAAAACTTGAAAATGATGGAGGTTTTTTTTTAGTTAAATGAATTTTGATTAAAATAAATTGAACTCTAGGACATTGAGAAAGGTTATCAAAGCTCCACATTACCATAGATTTCCACTGAGGTATCGCTCCTTCAAGTTATTTTTTAGGTAAACATAAGCTTGTATATAACATTTTAGGCATGCTGTTTTAACTACATGATTGCTGGTTATTTATATTTGATATTTCAGCACCATAGGCTAGATATAACCTAATGAAGATGCAGTTTTCCACTTGAGTATTTGCCAGGTCATTTCTTGGAATTTTTCTAATTTCCCTGTGCCAATAAAACCCACTTTTAAACCAATGCTGTTCTTAAAGGTTAAAAAATATTTTAGTAAATGATCATTTTACGGAAAAAATAATAATAATTTGTCGTGTGCGAAGGATTAAAGTATAGTTATGTAACAGCCATTAGAGAACACACACATGCAAACCGTGATAAATTTAACAACAGCCATTTGTTTCTTAGCGATCATAAAGATTTTTAAAATCAATGAAATGCAAACAGTATCTCGTTGCCATTTTATATATAACTTTTTTTCTAATTCTGTGATTGTTTCCGCATCAATATTTGTGGTTACGTAATTTTTTTTAGCTCTGTTTATTCAATATTATGATCAAACACTTTGATTTCACATATTACAATAAAACAAACCACAATCTAAATACATTAATAATAAAAACACATATTCAAAACAAATGGAAAAAGTCCAAATGTAATAAATAACACAACTCAAAGACTTCTGAGGCATTTTTCTATATCAAGTAATGTATGGAAATTGATATGGTCATGGTGATGTTTAGGGAAAAAAAAGAAAAAAAGAGTGCAATTCTCTAATAAGGCCTGTATTCGTAAAAACTGCAGGGAATCAGTCAAATTGGATGACTTCGTTCCGGAAGACTGACTGCTCCTCAGCCCCCCAAGAGTGCTGAGAAACTGTCAGAGTTGAAATAATGTGTTTCTTACTCATTATGTTAGGCCAATTTGAAGCATTTTGTGACTGACTTTTACACACTTCCTCCTTATCACCAATATCATGCTTTTAGGTGAACATCGACCACTGCACCAAAGATGTGACTCTGAGGAACCTGGTGGATCTTTCTCCCTCCACCTTCGAGCTGGCTCAGAGCCGGATCTACACCCTGATGGAGAAAGACTCCTTCGGTCGGTTTCTGCGGTCTGAGCAGTACCAGGAACTCCTCAAGTAAACTGACTTGTCCAGCTGCAGGGAGACTCATCACTTTGATCACAAATTTATGTCACAGAAATCATTTTTACTCAAAGTCTTTAATGTACACTTTTTGACAAATTTCTAAAGCTCATTAAACGATACCACAGTTGGTGGAAGTGGAAAACATTCGGGAACGGTTGCAATGTCTCCCTGCAGCTGACTGAACTGGCCCACTGCTAACAACAACATCTTAACACAATGTGATTCTTGCCCAGTGCTCTGAATGTCAAAGTCAAGAACTTCAATAAAAGAAGTTGATTAGGGTTTAAGACACAGTATTGCTCCTTATAAAAGTGTGATTTGTCATTAGCAAACATTTAATTTGTACAAGTGC
Source organism: Sinocyclocheilus anophthalmus (assembly GCA_018155175.1). Lineage (NCBI taxonomy): Eukaryota > Metazoa > Chordata > Actinopteri > Cypriniformes > Cyprinidae > Sinocyclocheilus > Sinocyclocheilus anophthalmus. The sequence goes on along the minus strand of JADLZN010007622.1, from coordinate 103,952 downwards.
AAAATGCCAAGGATTTGAAGCGCCTCTTAAAATCTTGTATATATGTCCTATTAATTGGAGTCACACTCTTTTCTGACCCCTGTAGACTAAATAAAGACTAAAACTGATCCCCACTTGTAATTTATGGCTTTTCGGATAAGTGCAGAAGTGTTTCATGTACTTTTGATGAGGACGTTCTGACCCGAGCATCTAAGCAGCATGTTCATCGAGGGGAAGAGGCTGGGGAATGGGAATGGGAGATTGTGGGCTTTTTCTTGGAAATGTCTGTGTTAACATTAAAATGCCCAAATGGTAAACCAATGGAAATCATGGGGAAACGACCCGCTTAGTATTGAAAGCTAACTATAAGTCAAAGCTAAAAAAAAATTGTGACATGTTAAGATGCACTCCAGTCTCTGGGAACTTGTTGTTTGGGTTACCGCTATTGAAAGTTGCTAAGAAGGGAATATTAAGTAGGAGGGAATCTCTATAAAGCACTGTGCACATTCTTTTTTATTCTAAAGGCAATGTTTATTCCCATGCCACTTTAAAAGCAGAACACATTTAGATTAAGTCATGGAAACCCAAAATATCTGAGTGTTTTTTCCGACTTTCTAAAGCAACCATTTATCACAATACCATACATTTATAAGTCCTATAAACTATTATACTCTAAATAAGAATGATTGCTGCAAAATGTTATTGAAGTTAACATCAATTATTTGCTCTTAGCATATGCAGCCAGTCGTGAGTCAAGTTATTGCAGACAGAAAGGCATATCAAATATATGTAACCCACATGTGTGATATTCAGTGTTTTTTTGCATTTCAAGTGTGTTTCACAGACACATATACTCTTGCATGTTTCTTTATTATACTGTGTGTAGCTATGTCACTAAATCTAATAACCTTCATTCATAAATGAGCAGTGGTAGGTGCTTCCAGAAGTCCTTACTGATGTTCCAAAAGCAAATTATTAGTTCACTGCAGGACAGGTTTAGTTTAATATGGCTATCAATAACTAAAGTATATTAAAGAGAAATTGAATGAATTCAACAAGAATTAGTTACATTTTTAAAATAATCTTTTAAAATTATTACATTGGCTTAAAAAAATACCGAAATTTTGTCAAAATTGTCAGTAAGGACTGACAGAGTACCTTGCATATTCAATAAATCTGCATAAAACTATATGCATGTATGTTTGTAGTTGATCATATAAAGTCCATAATCACATTAAAGTTCTGAAGATTTTTTTTTTTTTTCAGATGTACACTTCAAGGTAAAAAGCACTAAGATAAGAGTGTGTCCTTTCTGTTATTTATAAAAAAATATGAGGCCTGAATTTGACATTTTCTTTAACAAGCAAGGCTAGTGATTGAACAGAAGTAATTTAGACACTTTAAAGTTAAGCTTTGTTTCCCTCTTCTATATTGTAATTGTTTTGAGTCATCATGGAATTATTCAACATTGCTTAATGGTACTCCATTTCAGCAAGCATGGAATTTCAGTAATATCTGAAAATTAACATTTTGTTAAAATGCCAAATTTAAATAATAATGCTGACTTCCTGTACAGCAAGCTAGCCACTCGGCCAGAGTGTTTAATTTACACAACCATGATAAGATGAGTGGATCAGTGTGAAGAATAGAAAGATATAAGAAGAAAGACAGAGGAAGAGAGAGCTGGAAAATTGAGATAAAGCAGATGGGCGATGAAAGGTTGCCAAAATAAACAATGTCAGACACAAACATGTTCACATTCATTACCACTCTCATTCCTAGAAATAGACGTATGACTTGTGACTGGGGCTTAAACCCCTTGTGTACTGGCGGAACTGAAAAGACATTTCTTCAACCATTACTGAGTTGCATCAAAAAGGCACCCTTTTCATAAATGCCAAACAAAAGGGCATCTCCATTTTGCTTTGTCCAGACTATAGGTCAAGATCAGCAAAACTGTTCTTAATTAAATTGTTTTGTTGTGCTGCTTTTATCAAAGACAGACAAGAACATATCTAATTTCATTTAAACAGCAAATGCACGCATCCAATTAATCTCCGCTTAAACAAGGTTAAACCCTTTCGAACATTCTGTTATGACAAGAAGGCGAATCAGAATATTAAATTAAGCCATTGAAAAAGTACAAAATCACAAACAGTGAACCAAAATAGTATTTGGACACTCTGAGCCACATTTAAAAATGTCTAAATGTATTTGTATTATTTATATTTACATGACAAAGTGCTAAAAACAGAAATGTTTCCTTTGCATTTTTGTTTCATGTATAGATGACAATGTTGTCAAAACAATCCCCACTCACACGGATACACACAACAAACAGCTCTCAAATCACTGTATTATGCATGCCAGGCCAGTAATTGGCAATGTCACTTTGGAAAGAAATATTATGCACATACTGTACCTTCGGACTTAACACAAATTCATGTTTCTGCGATATTTTTGAAATTATGTTTAAACTATTGGTCTCAATATTGACTGATGTGATAATGGACGTACACTATTAAAATATTTTATTTTTTTGAAGTTTTTGAAAGAAGTCTCTTATGCAGATCAAAGCTGCATTTATTTGATTGAAAATACAGTAAAAAGTAATATTGTGAAATATAATTAGAATTTAAAAGTATTTTTATTTATTTTATTTTTTTAATTTAATTTAATTTATTGTATGATGGCAAAGCTGAATGCTCAGCAGTCATTACTCCATGACTGTCACTTCACTGATTAATACAATTTCATTTAATTTAAAAAGTAATCATTTTTTAATTAATTAAAAACAATTAAAATGCTTATTGATTTCAAAGTTTTACACAGCTGGAGTGTCAAATAGTCAAAATTAACTAAGAGCATTGTGCTTCAGAAAATGTTGCAAATACTGTCATCGTCATTTTTAAACAATTATTGTTTCTAATTTCAATTAACTTGTATTGTGAAATGTTTGGGTTTGAACAGTGTGTTTGGGCTATGCCTCTTTAAAATAAAGGGCCACAGGGTTTGACATTTTGTAATAAACATGCAAATTATTAATTATTAATGGGTTCATAATACTTTTTTATGGCCCTGTATATCTGTATATCCGTTCACAAATAGCCTGTCCATTCACATGCCAAATTTCTTTTTATGGCAGTGTTCATTCGACACAACTGTGTTGGTGTTACCTCAGTGCTGAAACTATGTACAACAGTCCCATTTCTTTCCATACCAGGGCCAAACAATATTAAATCTTATCCAGGTGTTAAGTCTTACGACAGAGTGAGCTGCAGCTTATACACAAGGTTTACAAGGTGTGTGTGTGTGTGTGGTGGGTGTGTGTGGTGTGTGTGTGTGGGTGGTTGTGTGTGTGCATATGCTGGGTGGGTGGACCAGGAGGTCTAATCATGCCCTATGGCACAATAATGGGTTAACTTACTTGGAAGGGGTGTACATAAGATACATGCACCTCATAATCATGACATGACCATACATAATCATGACATGACACATGTCATGAATATGATGATTTTTTTATGCATGTTTGTGACAACTGTCATTAAGTGTCTTTCGCTCAGTTATGTAATTTTTAATGCAAAGATGACATTGTTTGAGATGTCTTTGTTATGGGCTATGGTTAGGGGTAAGAGTAGGTGTAGGGTTAGGTCAAATAATGTCATATTTGCATTAGAAATGACATAACTGAGCGAATGACACTTAATGACAGTTGTCATAAACATGCATAAAAAACCTTCAGATTATGTAGGTGTCATGTCATGATTATGAAGGTGTCATGTCAGTCTTATGCACACCCCTTCAAGTAAAGTGTTACCCAATAATGCTGTTCCTGATATTTGCGCATACACACAAATGGAAACAAATGTGGCTCGTACACACAAAAACAAAACCAGAAACCAGATAATGACTGTGCAGGGCTCAGATGGAAGGAGAGATAATGCTCTCTAAATACTCACGTCATATGGTCATTTGTGTAGTAAAAACAGACCACTCTCATTAAAGAGACAGCTGTGAATTTGCAGTGTTTTGATGGCTTCCAAGATTTACAATAGGTGAATGTAAATTCTAGAAAATCTAAATACTGAACTGGTAAGTTTGGCTTATGAAACATTTGTTTTTTTCTTTCAGCAAACACCCAAAAATCCAAAACAATATTATTATATTGATGCTTAATGCATTTCATACGCTCTCAGAAAAAAAGTACAAAGCTGTACCTATGGTGCCCCAAGGTAAAAGGCTACATCTTTTCACTTTATTTACCCCTAAATGGTACATATTTGTACTATAAAGCAACTGTATGTAAGTTTATTACCTTGAAATATCAGTTTCAGAATAATTTTGTTGGTACACTGAGTTCTGTTCTGGGGTAAGTGGGTACGAATTTATGATACGCATAATATGGCGGATTGCTTTACGGTAGCAACAAACGCACATGTACAGCAATCCACTGTAATTACCACAGATATTTACGACAGTGAGTTCCACTGACTTAACTGTAGGGGGCTCCAAAGTCGCATAAAGACATGTAACTACATACAGTTGTTTTAAAAGCACATTAATGTTAACAACTATTAAAGAGATGTTTTGACAAAGTTATATTAAAGTTTTGCAGAGCTGTCATAAAAAGCATGCTACATGACATGTCGAAACTGGAAGTCCTAAAAGTACATATTAGTACCTAAAGTGTACTTTTGAAATGGTATTGCCCAGTTTAAGTTTTAGACATTTTTCTGAGATTGTATATCTATAATTTGATATAGTTTTGTGCACCAGAAATTTCTATGAAGCAATTATGAATCACAAAATGACAATGGTTGTCTCTCTTCTGATTCCCTGTGTAGTAGATGTCAACATGGGTTGAACACTTCTTATTGTGGTGCATTATGGGATTGGGTTTTGGGCACCACTACATACACATAAACAAGGTTACTGTGACTTTATCTCATAGTTAGCCTTTTTTTCCTCACAGTTCTGATTTTTTTCTCAGATCTTTCTTTCTTTCTTCCTCCATTTATATGTATGATTCTTTCTTTCTCTATTTCTTACACAGCTTATGATTTCATTTAAATGTCCTTGGAAAGCACTGTACCAGCACCAATAGCGCCTGGGTAAACTGGCCTAGAGTTATTTAATCAGTGCACTGAAAACAAAATCGGTTCATTCGGCCTGTAGTGTTACCTGATAAATACATTTTCAAATGCAGAATACAAATATGGCTTATTCTTTTCTGTATGTGTCTGCCATTTCAAAAGTTGCCCACTTCAATAACAATGATCAAACAGGCACTGCAGCACCTGAAGCGCCAGAGCAGAGTGTAATTACATCAAGCCCTGTGCTGAGCCATAATGAGCAGCCTGCTGTCCTGCAGCAAGATCCTGCCACGTAACAGAGAACACAGAACAGAGAACAGAGAGAGAAAGAGATAAATTGGTCAAGAAAAACAGCCTGTTCTCTGCTCTACCAGATGCTCATTTGCTCCTCTGTAACTGCAGGCAAAGGCAAAACATGTCAAGTCAGTGTAGACGAGGGGTGCTGAGAAGTCACACATTTCTTTTGGGAATGTAAAACAGCTATGCAGATGGTTATTGAATTGGTTTTGTAGGTTGTTTTAGCAAATGTGAGCTAAAACAACCTACAAACAATAAACACTCTTAAAAATAAAGGTGCTTCACGATGCCATAGAAGAACCTTTTTGTCTAAATGGTTCCATAAAGAACCTTTAACATCTGAAGAACCTTTCTGTTTCACAAAAGGTTCTTTGTGGTGAAAGAAGGTTCTTCAGATTACAAAAAGGTAAGAAAGAGATGGTTCTTTAAAGAACCTTTGACTGAATGGTTCTTTGTGGAACCAAAAATGGTTCTTCTATGGCATCGCTTGAAGAACCTTTTGAAGCACCTTTATTTTTAAGAGTGTAATGGGACTTGAGTAACTTTGTGAAATTTTTACCTATTATATTCAAAGCTGGATGGTCAAAATAACTGTGATGGTAATGGCAACCTCCATAATGACCTTCACTCAAAGTCATCAGCAATATCTCAATTTTACAAGCATTTTCCTTTGTGCTGAATTTAATTGAACAGAAGGCACAGGGTGCAAAAGGGCTGAAAGCCCCTTGGGGTAAAAAGGCCCTTTTGAAAATATTTTCTCTCCAAAACACCAAAATCAAAACAAACACCACCACAACATTTTCCTGAACAACAGTTTGTTGCTATGATCTGCAAAACATGACTTATCCATGTGGTCACTAAATTTTCCTTTTTAAATTAAATAATAATAATAATGTACCTTAAAATTGATGCAATTTAAAAAAAAAATTTTAAAACATTTATATAAACAGAATTATTGTGCGTGTGTGTGTGTGTGTGTGCGTGCGTGCGTGTGTGTGTGTGTACAGGTTTATATATCCTGGTGGGGACTTAAACCTGAATACACAAGGACTATGGGGACTCGTGTCCCGGTGGGGACCTAAATTGTGGTCCCCACGGGTACAAAAGCTTATAAATCACACAGAATGAAGTTGAAAATCTAAAAATGCAGAAAGTTTCCTGTGAGGGGTAGGTTTAGGTGTAGGGTTGGTGTAGGGCAATAGAATATACGGTCTGTACAATAGAAAAACCATTACGCCTATGGAGAGTCCCCACAAGGATAGCTGACCAGAATACTCATTTAAGAGCATTAACTCTAATTCCTATAGAACATTCTAACTCTGGCAAGTTGACACTTATTTTGTACTTTTGATTTTTGTGATTTCACCCCGTCCTGCTGCTTTCAAACTGTGTTCCTTTTTTATTATGTGAAAAGTGCTGTTTATAACATTTATATTTTTGGCACACAGTATAGGGCATATCAATTATTTGTTCTTTGATAAATTAGCCCTGTAGCATATTTATTTATTTATTTAGGTAAATATGCATAAGTAGTATATTATTATTGTTATGAATTGAGTCTTATGGTTTTCATTTTTGTTCAAAAGAATAAAATCATTGGTTTTTCAATAATCAATCAAATATTTTGAAATGGGACACTAATTCAACACAAGATCCAATCTGCTTAAAAATACCACTAGAAGTACTATATAGTTGACAGGGGAGGAAGATGGAGGATGCCGATTCTGAAACAAGTTGTTTTCCGTAAGTGAGAAGAAACAGATTTGTTTTGAAGCATGTGCAAAGTGGGCTCAGTGACTGTGACAAACACAACCGAGAGTCATTTCCGAAACATGCCTTCAGCATTGTAGCTGTTGAATACACAATGTTTGGTTACTAAAAGCAGGAAAATGTTTTTTGTTCCAATAAAGAATGTTCAAAATGAGTTGTACATGGTTTATCATTTGCTGAAGTTGTTATTTCCCGTATTTCTTTGATTATTTTATTCAGAAGTCTTGTCCTATGTTAATTTTGTCTCTATAAGCTACTATTTTATACCATTTATGCCACTCTTTCCCTGGGGGTCCGGATTTTTTTAATATCCTGAATCGTCATTGGCTTTATTTTGAAATGATTTTCAGTAAAGCTTCTTTGATCATTTCTTTTCACAGTTGCTTCATCAATCATGTTTTCAATCATCATACACTTTGAAAAACTTTTCCTTTGTACCCCACAGCTCTGTGTGAGATATACAGCAATACTTTATATTAATAATTGTAACTCATTACTCCATTTGTGTTTATGTTTTCATTTGAATGTAATACGCTTTTGAAGTGTCACATCATTTGTTTACATCCCTAGATTTTCTCTGTTTTCTACTTCAAAAGGCACAAAAGACATCAGAACTGAATGTTCCCATCCTGTATTCATCTCGCAATGAACCCACTCCAGCTCAGCCTCTTTGCGCACTTTTTACAAAATCTCTCTGCATTGTTTTAATCATGATGAGAGATGAGATGAGACTGGATAATATAGTCCATATATTCAAAAAGAGTATTGACTGTTCTCTCGCAATATTTCAAACATCTTAAAAACACTCCTAATTTAAACCATGTGCTTGCATGTGTGCTAGGTCACATTGACTTTGCCAAGGTAATCGTTTCCTCTGCTGTTTAGAGTTGTAAATCTCTAAATCAGTGTACCTTAGGAAGGAGAAATATTGAACAAATTGTTTCTGGTATCTACGAATAGGATACTTGATGAATGTGTCAATATAAAGAGTTAATAAGTAATCTTACTGAAATGGAGAGTTAGAGTCTTGCTACATGATTTCTAACGGTCTCTGTAATTTTAGGAATATCTGAGAAATACCCATGAGAGAACTTAATAGTTTTTGAGATATCTGAACTTCCTGTACTCTTTCACTCAATGTCCTAAACATCCACATACAACGTACTGCAATCCTCCATTACGTCACACCCACGCTACATGGGTGCTCATTATCGTGTTTGGACAATTGTTATGCATGAAGCTTTAAAAAAAAAAACTTTCAAGATTCTGCATTCAGTAAGGAGATATAGAGAGTAACCAAATGCATTTCTTAATTTAAATACTAAAAAAAGTACTTAACGGTTTAGAACTATTTTATTTATTTACTTACTTTACAATTAAATATGTATGAAGAAATATTGATGGTGGACTACCCAGTTTTGTTTGTAGGTTTTGATAGATCATAATTAATCTTTTTGTTCTCTCTATATATGTATATATACTGTTGTATATATCATATATATATATAGATATATAATATATTAGATACATGACTACATACATACATATACATACAATGGGTATAACAAATCTTTAGAATTAAATATATCTTCATATATATGAAGAGTTCAGATGCAAAAGTCTCTAAGTGCTGTCTGAAATTTTCTTCTAAAATTAGCATTTTTTTATAATAACTGAATTTTCATGTTCAGTTATTTCACTTTAATGGCAATGAAAAGAACCTACTCATTGTCATTAAAGTGAAATTACTGAACCTATTAGAGCCTGATAAAAATGCTAATTTTAGAAGAAAATTTCAAATGGCACTTAGAGGCTTTTGCATCTAAACTCTTATAAATTTGTATAAAAAAATCTTAAGAATAAATCTTCAATTGCATTTTGTTTTAAAAAGTAAAATTAGCAGTTGGATCTACTAGTATGAGACCATTTGAATTTCATGATATCATTTTATTCATAAATATGACAAGAATAAATATGGAACCAGTAAACAAATATGTAAACAACTCACATTTGGCCATTTATTCTAACAGGAGCATTTGTGGTTTGATTTGTAATGTCTGCCTTAAAGCCAAGACACGATTTCACTGTGGAACGCATCGTAAATCATTGGCAGTGACAGGTAATACATTGCACATGCACATTTATCACATTCACTTGTCATTTTGTGGATTATGAAGAGTGGCCAATACAAAAAGAAAATGCTGGAAATTTCACATTTTAAGTAGAAAGAACATACATCCCCTCTGAAGTTAAGAGAGCTTATACATAAACATATATAAATATACGGATTACATAACATTACAAGAATACAGTTGGTTATTAGTGATGTTAATGGTCCTATTCTCCTCAGAGCTCAAATAAAATCCTAAGCAAAAATCTGTTTCTATCTGTAACAGTCATTTAGTTGGAAACTACATCACAGGTGTATTGTTTTCCCAAAGCCAATTCAATGGAATTTCAAGGTTGAAGAGTAGATGCAGGTTATTTCTGTTGATGGTAAAAGCATTGCCTGCACAAAACCCGTTCAGAACATGACCGTCATGCTCAAGCAGTGATTAACTACACACTTTTTTAATGCTACTGCAAAGTTAAAAGTGATACAATCACAATGACTGAACCATCTAATGAGCTCCACCTTTTTACTCATAAACGTGAACAAGTTTTACAAAACCAAATGAGTGGAAGTCACAATATGGCAAAGTTCCTCATATTCTTAGTTCATCCATGAGGAGATGGTTTGGCTAGGCATAACTAGGCAAGCACTGACTGTGGTCAGAAACATGACGTTTTCCTTTCTTCTCTAAACTACAGTGTTTGTTGTCCAACGGTGGTTGAGACAGTTCCAGGAACAGTTTGGATTTCAGGAAGCGCCTGTACGAGTCCTTTTCCATGAGCGTGAAGATTTTACTCTGAGCCTCCTCAAAACAGGATGCGTCACACCTTTCCAGATTCTTTCTAGTGAGTTCTCTAGTGGCCGAATCCAAATTCACCTAAAAAAAAAAATAATAATGGATATTTATGAGTACATTTTAGATGTGATAAAGTAATAGATATACTCCAGTCAAGCAGCGCTCTCACCTCGCTAGGGGAATCGGCTTCAACGTATCGCTCAAATATCTTTATAGCGTTCACATTCATCTTGTCCACTGATGTCTGCATGAAATCCTCACAGGCTTCCCAGAATTCAATGTTCTCTTGACTGTACTCAGACTGTAAAAAGGAAGTGAAAGCCTTTCGACCATCTGAAAGGAAAGAATTTCAGTGAGACTCAATATACTGAAAAAATAATAAATTGCATTATACATGCCAATAATAAATAATAATATAATATAATAATGTCCGAATTTACTATCAGACACAGCCTCATTTTATGTATCATAAGATATATATATTTTGAACTAGCTTTTATTTTTAGTTTGTTTTCATTTTAATTTTAGTGAAAGTTTTAGTAATTTTGTTGTTTTTTTGTCATTTATATTAGGGTGTATTCACACCAGGAAAGTCCGCTAGTTCCCTTGCTTTGGTCCGGACCAAATACAATGTTGATTTTTTTGGTTTAGTGCGGTTCGCTTTCACACTGCCCTTTTTGCAAGTGAACCAGAAACCGTAAACAAAACCACGTGTGTGCTTAAGTCATCCATCATTAGTTATTCCATTCAATGGACCAGAGTTTGTTTGGAAGCGGACCGAGACCACTTCTTCAGCTGGGTCTCGGTGTGGTTGTTTGGTCCGCACCCGAGTGCGATTTGCTGTATTCACACCTGCCAAAAAGGTTTGCACCAAGAGGGGAAATTAACTTGAGTTTGATTCAATCGAACCAAATAAGACAGGTGTGAATACACCCTTGGTTTTGTTGTTGTCTATTTATTTATTTTATTTCTGTTTATTTTTTTTATTATTTTAGTGCATCAAGTTAAACTAAATGAATATGAGAAATAGAAACTAGCTGAAATAAAATAATTTTAAGTTTGTAATATTTATTCATTAACTTTCTTGTGATTTTTATTTTATTGTTGGAGTATATATTATATTTTTTTTATATTAAAATATTTTAGTGACTCTAATAACCCTGGTCTGAAGACATTCAAATCTCCATTTGAACTCATTATTACTAGGGAGCGGATGCTGAGGAGGTTTTGGAAAGAAGAGGCCAGGACTTTGAGTCTGGGGGGATTCTCTAAAGACTGTCCTAGTGGTTGATGACCCCTGTAGCCCACCAGAGCAGAACACTCAAGCTCTTCAGGGGCCACCAGTGCAGTCTGCGGACACGTAGCACACACTCTGGGGCGTGAGAAAAATACGGTCATGGCCTGTCAGACTGACAAAAACATATTCTCCTTTAACAGAGACATTAATGAGGCCAAGGGCTCTTTGACAGCAAATACAAGGCCGAATAAACAAGGGTCAGTGCAGAAGTCTCAGGCTTTCTCATTAAATCATTACTATGCTGCAGCCTGCTCATCAGTAACACATGCTGGTTTCTAAGATTTAATCAGGATGGTTGATTTTTTTTATTTTTTATTGCATAACTAAATAATGTTGACATTTACCTTCATTTTTGATCAGGTTGTTAAATGATGTTTTCCATTTCTCAATTTCAGCAAGAGGGACTCTAGAATCAGACGAAATAATTAATAAACAAAATATATAAATGCGACTGTAAATGTAAATAATATCAGATTAGCTTCAATAATGTTTAAATAAATGTATTACAAAATTATGAAATATATTCTATAAAAAAATGTATTAACATAAATTATAAAATATTATTAAGTATAATATAATTTATATGATATGATATATGATATGATATGATAAAGTAAGCTTTGTTGGTCCAACCTTACCTGTTTACCACAGTGACCTTCTCTTTCTCCTTCTCTTTCTTCTTCTCCTTCTCCTTCAGAGACTTCTGCTCTTGAGGTGGATCTGGCTTTTGAAGCAGGAAGCCAATCTTATGCTTTATGTCTTTGGCGCTGTTGGAGAAAACATATAATTAATGAAACTTTTGGCTTTAGAGAATCAGTTATGTAAACTATTATGAAAAACAAAAGCTGGTTTAGAGGAACTTATATTTTCTGTTAAATATCTCTCAAACGAAATATATCACAGGCATAAAAAACACCTTTTTCCATTACTCAAAGCAAATTGTAATATCTAGATACCCAAACAACTGCTTTGCTTTGCTCTCAGTCTACTTCAGAGTATACGGAGTATGAAAACATATATCATCTTGAGCGTTGAACTAAAAATAAGAATATCACCAATAATTTCCAATAAGGTAGTTCATACCTTTTCAAGCATGTTGCTGGGAGGGCAGCGAGACCTTTACACATGGTGCTGGTGCGTAATACAAATCCAACACTAGAGAAAAGAGTCTTGAGTGTCACAACGCAGGTCCTCACAATCTCAATGCAGTCTCCTCCTACAACTGCTTTTATACAGCCCCAGCCCTCACAACACAACAGCTAGCCAATCACAGCAGAGGCACAAATAAAGCAGACGCAAAACCAAGGTAATTTCCCAAGTTTATTAAAGGAAAGAAGTTTGTTGTACCTATAGATCACTTACAAATGTATAGTAAACATGTGATGGCGTTTTTGTGGTGTACTGTACTTTTCCTACACGTTTTGCATGTTTTCATGTGTTCATGTGTGCAATACAAAAAAAAGAAAGAAAAATAAAATAATAAAATAAAATAAAATAAATATGATTTCTTGCATCCGGAAGCCAAAATTCATGATAAAATTTGAAACTGAAAACTGTGACAAAATTTTTTTAAACTGTGGTAGAATTTATAGTGGTTAACTGTAATTTATGAAGCTATAAATGTAAATGTATATATTTTTATTTTACCCATGTAGTGTGCATTCTTTAGACTTGTTACACACGCCTGAATATATATTTCCATCCTATTGGTATAAAAATCACTTAATTTTTGGTTTTTCTTTTTCAATCCAAATCATTTCATCTGCAAATGTCATGTTTTTCATGTCTGATTGACAACAAACTGACTCTGAACAAATAATAACAGTCCAAAATGTATTTGAACTCTTTGACTGACCTCCATGACACCATGCAGCCCCTAAGGTCACAAAAGCAACATTCTCTAAGTTGTCAAATATTTGTGGTCTCCATGCCCAGATTAATTTGTCCGTACCCCCTAGTGCCCTGACGAAAGGAATCTGTGGCAAGAAATAAATATTGCACATTAGGACTGCTACAAATGAAAATAAAGCCCTGCTCAAAGCAACTGAACATTTTGTTCTGTCCAAGTAATAAATCTCAATAAAACCTTAAAGAAATACTTCCTTCATGTCAAGGCCCTTTTGTTATTTTCGAACTGATCAACTAAATCAAGACACAAATCTCCTCAATGGAAAAAAAGTATTTACTACAGTCTAAAAGGAAAAGGCAAAAGGCCAAATTCTGTAATGGTTTGGAGACCGGAACAGACTCCTAATCCCCGGCTGTAATGTAATAGCTGTCATTAGCCTGATTTACATATCAGATCATGTCAGGTCTATATTTAACAGAGTGCAAGATCATAAATTATCCTCTCGCAAAGGAAATGCACTTCATGTTGAATTTATGGGAGCATCGAAATCCTGCTAGCAATGATTTCATGAAAGAAAGACTGTAATGTAGTAATATTAGTAACATTTCACAATTACATTTGGAATTAGTTGAACACAGCATATTATAAAACATATCTTTATGAAAAATGTAGAAAGATCACAATAAACTCCACCAGTTTGCATCATTTCATCTCACTCCTCACATACTAACTTCATCCACAAAACATCTCTTCTCATCCTATCCATTTCAATCTGTTGACACATCCATGCAAAGTATTAAACCAATCCTATCAATAGTTCTGGTTAGTCAGATGACTAGAGAGATCTAAATACAAACTTCTGACTTCAGAATTAAAAAAAAAATGAAGCAGTAAGTCTATCAGTTCCAGTTCATTCAACTGCACCAGCTATAGGCCATATAAGGTGCGTATGAATGAACTATGGTTTAATCCAGGCCAAAGTGAGAATGTGATAACTAAGTTCATATGAGGTCATATTCAGGGGAAAAGTCACCTCCACCTTGTATTAGCCCACATTTTTCTTCTTATCATAAGTTACCTGGTCCCAGATGTGAGGCTGTGACTCAAAGCATGTGTGTCTTTCAGCTCCATTAAGCTTTAACTAGATATTGGAAACTTCAGAGGTTTTTTGCCGATTACACATTCAGTGCAGACTCCTGCAGATAAATGATTACTAGATTGCTAGATTAATCTGTAAACAGAAACAGAAACAATCTGACCACAAAATAAGTAAAATACTACTACTACCACTAAATAATACACTTTATTTATTTGTTTGTTTTAACCCTTTATCACTTTAAAATTTTATTTTGGGAAATTGTATTTATAACATTATTGACAATATTAAATAATTATTATGATGATATAAAATAATTCTAATAATAATTCAACAACAAAACAAAACAATATAACTGCATGTATATTATTATTATTATTAGTAGTAGTAGTAGTAGTAGTAGTAGTAGTAGTAGTATTCACACACAGTTATATTATTCATTTATATTTATATTTATTCAGTTCAAAGCATATTACCATTAGGTGGAGTTTTGACATCTCCCTCATATACCTGACAAAAAATCAGACTGAATTGCTGTTTTTGATTAGCATGTTGGAAAATATCTAATGTTGCATACCTTTGACTGTGTCTTGAGGCTGCATGTGTAGATGTTTAAAATCTGGACATGTGCCTAGTACAGAATGTGCAAGAGCAATACAACAAAATAGGGCAATTTCTGTAAATTGTCATCTGATGGATACGTTTATGCCTCAAAGTGGAAGTACAGGTCGATTACATGCAGACTTTTCTAAGATTGTAGCCCTGACTTCTATTGATTTTGTTCTCTGGCAATTAATTTGTCCAGGTCGGACTAGATTGTCACCTTAATATTCCAGGTTCAATAGAAACTCAATCAACAGTCGTTTTGGCATACAGCAATGCCAATTAAAAAAAATAAGGTGAATGGTCAAAGGGGAAAACAAGTGAATGGGCCAGTTTTGGGATTAATAAAAAGCAGAAATGTGACGATTATAATTTTTTAAAAAGCACTTATTAATTTGTATGTTAAAATGTGTGTATTACTTAAGCTGCCAAATCAGTGTTGTGACAGTCATTTTAGGGTTTATGATGCCTTCTTGTCAAATTGGATATGAATTGGATTTTATACAGAAAAAGTTAGCAAATCATTTTTTTCTCACACTAAAATAGAGTCAACGTGCTTTTTTGTGGCTATACTTTTGAAACATTGAGTATTTTGATGTTTACAAATTGTCCCTATTCACTTCCATTGTAACAGCCTCATGTAACCTAGACTTTTGTTTTTTTCGAGAATTGTTTTTTAATCTAATCAAGATGCCAATACCAACCAATACTATGCCACAAGTGCTGGCAACTGACCTTAACACGTACTGAACCCAGAAAATTCGTTTAAACAGGGAACCACTGAACACTTATTGTGTGCAGTGTTTACACTCAATTTGAAGTGCTGTAAGTTCAGTTCATAGCAAGTGGTTTGGCCGGGATTCAATCCGTGGCTCATTTCACATGAAGGAACTAGAATCCTTCAAGCTCGATATGTTATACATCACCTCATAACCCTTCTGAGTTTATGCATCAGTTGATGCAGAAAGGGCATATTGATCAAAGAACCAGACTCCAGATGAGAAACAAGCCTGTGGGGTGAGATCACCCTCTTGGCTCCACAGTGTTTAATGTCACTCTATATCTCAGTCTATCAAATCATGGGTAAAAAAACAGAATGGTTCACCTCGGAGTAATGTCATATCAGATCAGTTCCAGCTGCTACGTTTACACAGGAAATTGACTCATGGTGGCCTTATATTGTCCAGGTCATTTTTCACCAAAAAAAAAAAAAAAATAAACACATAAAAATAGGAACAGAAATTGTGTGGCTCATCAGGGTCAATGAGGCAAACCACAAAAAATTTTTGTTTGTAAAGGGTAACACAATAGAAGCATTCGAAGTGTTTCACAGGAGGTTGCTCCAGGGTTTGAAAAACATAGTGAACTACCCTTGGATGCTTTTGAGGGTTATGATGACATCCAGAAATTTAGCCATCTTATTTAAGTCGCAATCAAACATAACTAATTTGAAAAAAATTGCAACATAATGTGCGATAAGATTCCAGAGACAGCCAATTTGTCTGTGCACATGAGACTTACTCGCACTGGTAAAAGACTTGACACATGCACTCAAAACCCCATCCAAGTCAGAAAGTTAGTGGGCGGGCTCTTGGGTCCTTCAAACATACGGGCGCTCCGGGGGGGTTCATTGTGGGGTCGAAAAAAATGGATAAGAAACATTGAAACATTATTACAAATACATACTTTGGTGAGTGCGTGATCTTTGTCCATAGAAATACTTTGTTGTTCACATAGAGTTCACATTTCAATCATTCAGTTCACGTTCTTGTTATTTTCAGATCTAAGGTCTTTTCATAATGAGCTGGGGGTTCAGGTATGGCTGTGTAAAGCTGCAGAGTACAAATCGATATGCCAATTCACATTGGACCCTTTTAACATGAAATTAAGCATCCAATCAGTACTTGAGATTACACTGTCTAGTTTGTAGCTGGTTGTTCCAGTCAGGGCAACAGAATTAAAAACTGTTTCTGACAATATAATCTCTAAACGCTTATGCACATATCATAGCTGTATTTATGCCAAAACTACTACATGGTTATTTTTTGTGCACAGGCTGTTAGGACAAGCTAGATACATTGACACATTCTGTCCTGTAGAAGGCTTGATTATAACGGACAGAACCAGAGGGAAAAAAAATTAATTTAAATTGGCAGATGTCATTTTGTGTAGACTGAACAATATAAATAAAACAGCTCTGTAAAATTTCACTTAAAAGTGAAATTAGTTTCCGTGTGGAATAATATGCGTTTATCCTTACAATGTCATGCCACTAGCTTAGCAACATGCTAACAACAATTTTTCTGCCTATCTAGAGTGTTCTAGATTGTTACTAATCCATGACTTCATAAGGGACCGGAGGAAGGGGTAAAAAGGGGTGCAGTCCCAATTATCATTGTACATACATTTTCATGGGCAAAACTGAGTCGTTTCAGTAAATTGAACATTCCCCCACAGAGATTTTGCAACTTGTAGCGAACGATTTAAAAGTGACTTCTGTGTAAGCTATAATTTTGCTAAAATTTTGGTAATGTTACTGAACTTTTAGAAGGCACCTGCCTATGTATGAAGCTATCCTTCTAGCTTTTTAAATAGAGCTTAACAGTGCAACACACTGTGTTCCCGCCTTCACTTGAATCACATCTCCCTTTTTTACGATAGTCCATCAGCACTGCTTTTACGCACTACCTTCAGTACACATTTCTGCTTGAATGAGAGACAGGTGCTATTCTGGAGTTTAGTCTTATCGGCCCCAGATAAACTGAGTGTTGAGCGCTGTGTTTTTCTCTCTCCCAATCAAAGTCTGACTGAACACTCTCAATAAACCGCTGCCATTTATTTTCAATGCACTATTCCTTTAAAGACAGCCACATCTTAAGCATACAACTGATAAAAAAAACATCCCATATGAGCGTATCCGAGTCTAAAGTTCAGCTGCTAGTTATCTGTTGTATTTCAAAGACTGATGCCGTAACTCAAGACAGAAGATAAATGTATTATAAAACAGGTGCCACTAAGCTTTCTCTATATCACTCTCAGGACGAGTGATATTTATGGCCATTTACAACCCTGTTTCTGAATGGAAAATGGATTGTAATATGAAGGGTGACAGGAAGGTCACCTCTTTATTTTCATTTTCTTTTTAAATATTGACTTGATATTGATGTAAAGATGTTTTCAGACTGAAATTCTGAGTCAAACTGTTACCGTAAGTTGTTTAATACTGTTGATGTGAATGGATTGTGTAGTGTACTATTCCAGTAAGCATATTGTCAGACGCTTCATGACACACTTAAATAATGACAAACAAACAAACCTCTTTGTCCCCCAACTGTCTGAGAGAGTGAGAAAGTGTTTGACCCCAACAAGGGAGCATGTGTGAGGAATTAATATGGCCGTGTCTGTTAGCGCTAACATAAATAAACGTGGGAGCTACGTGCCAGGCAGCACAAAGAGAGCTGGATATTTGGCCAGATGGTGTTTAAGGGCTCATTGGTCCTTTCATCACAGACCTGGACTGTTTATGCATGTGTGTTTGGAAACATGTGCACTGAAGACTGAAGAGATTGTTCCCTTAAATCAGTACATCTTCAGCACACTTTAAAGCACTGAGAGAGAATGAGGTTACGACAGATTCAGTTTTCATCACTGCTTGATGCTGATTAGGCCCGTTAACAGACTGAACTTCAACCCCAGAGTTACGAAATCATAGTACACTCGGTTTCCCCACACATTGTCTCATCAACGAACTGCAAAGTAAAATTTGGTTTAAACGTCTCTGATTAATTAATGTTCTCGCTGAACAAGCATCTGTTGTGAAATCAAGACTGACAAGATAATGGAATTGTTTTTCCACAATAAGATGGTCCATTTGATGAAGCAGTCTATTTCTACAGGTTACAGAGGTGTGAATTCATTTATTGGTTTGAAATGATCAGAGGCTCTCTGTTTTGTGGCATGTATTTTAGAGTGTCATCTTTCTGGCCCCTGGCAGTCGTTCCCTCCATTTCATATAATGTAGTCCTTTCAGGTCACGTCTCGTCTGCGCTATTAGCCGAGTGAATTGAAATGGGAGTAAATGTATCAGATAGTGAATGATATCAATGACTCCCTTTTATACTTGTCCATTATTTTAGCCGGTGTCATCCTGAAATTTCTATAGGACATACATTAGTGTGACAATAATCTAAAAGTTTATTTTAGCTAGTAAGTCATTAGCCATCTGTTAAGTAATGTGCAGTTGTATAATATAATGCCTTTATTGATCCAATCAACCTTCAAATTTGTAAACCGAAGTGTTGAAAAACTGTGGGTTTTAGTTAACCTGGTTACTTTTGATATTTTAACATTCTTTTGCATTATGTAACTGTCAAAATCAATATATTTAAGAAGAAAAATAATATACATAAATTAAATCTATTCTACTTACACAAATTATTTCATAGCACAAAGAGTGTATTTTAAGTATGTAAACAGGTATTCAGGAACTGTATCTAAGATTAATGTGGACAACCTTCAAGTCAAGCCAAGTAAACTATTTCTATAGCGTATTATTCAATACAGATTGTGTCAAAGCAGCTTCACAGAGATAAACAGGAAAATAGCAGAATAAAACTGAGTTGATAAAGCCGCTAAGACTACAGGACATAGGTGTCTTTATTTTACCTCAATCAGTTCAGAATGCATCATGTGTTAAGGTAATCAAATCAATTCGAGTACAGGCAGTTCTACAATAGGCAGCAATGTTGTTATTCAACTCGAGTCAAATCAAATGTTGATTCAGTTCAGTTCAAAACCAGTGCCAATGTTGCAAGACACAATTCAGTTGTAAAGCATCTCTACAGAAAACAATGCTGCCATCATCAAGCTTAATTCAGTTTAAGTTTTGTTCTCATCTGATGGTCCCGTACTGAGGTAAAGGGTTCTGTCATAATCAATAAAGTTAAGTGTCTTTCAGACCTCAACTAAGCAAGCCAGAAAGCAACAGTAGCAAGGAACACAAGCTCCATCAGTTGACAGAAATGGAGAAGAAGAAAAAAAAGTCTTGGGGAGAAAGGTCAGGCTAATAAGAGAATCGGAGGAAAAAAGGAAGGCCAGTTCTCCTCTGGCCTAAATTAACGAACACGATTGTAGATTTATCGACGGTATGGTTGGCACTGGTTTAGGAGTTGGGAAACATGATGAGTTGGAAGGGAGGGAAGAAAGAGGGGGGAAAATAGTGCTGTCCAGCAGCAAGGAAAAGCATGACGGGCTTGAGTCAAACAGAGATAAAACGCAAATGTTTAGAGATTGTTCTCTGCTCAAAAGCTGCTAAAGGCTGGAATACACTACATAACATTTAAAATCTGAACAAATTTCAAAACGCTAGGCATCATATACTTACCAACTTTGTAAATAGTGGAAAAACTGTGGAAAAACTGGCCATCATACACTTAACAACTAAGGATCACACACTACCAGATTTTCTAAATTAAATGTCAAAATCATTGTATAAAGGATGTCTAAAAGACTAAAGTAAAGTCACACGAAACATGAGCTCAGTGATGTAATCCAGTCGGTCTGCCATTTTATTCCAAATGTTACTTCTGGTTGGAGGCTCCTGTAAATATTTAGTTTAAATGTAACTATGTACTGTATAATGGAAACACTCAAATATTTAGTAGATCTACTGTAAATAGACTGCAACTTACAACTGGTGAAAATAAATCAGAAATATGAAATTTGTGCTGAAAGTATTTCAGGCTCTCACACTAAATGTCTTTTCCACCCAGTAACCGCCAATCTTTAATAGTCAATTTATTCGTCAGGCATGCATATTCTTTAAGCAATTTAATCCAATTATATAACAAGAGCATTGCAGCTACTGTACGTGTCACATGTTCCATATGGAACAGAATTATTTGACACAGGGAGCACTACATTCCTGACCCTCAGTGGAGGTCTTTGGGGGGATCTGCTGTCCAACAATCAAGCCTCGGCTGTGGGAGAGGGACTGGGAAAGTTCTCTGGATGCAAAGAGGAACGTCAGGCCGGAGCATGCGCATTTACATCCTGAAACCTGTGGATGACGCCACAGCTACTATCATTCTGTAAATGTCAAAAAGACATTCGTAGCCTCAGGTCATCGGCCAGGCTATTTTAAGCAAACAAGGTTTTATGGCAAAGATGTGTCATGGATTACGTAAAAAACACGAGATTGGTGTGCATCCTATCAGGAAAACCAAAGATGAGCGTCATTACCTAAAACACTGCCTAATTTACGGCCTGGTGGCTAAGCTTTCTGAAACAAAACAGAAGAATAAAGATGAACAAAGATTTGACACGTGGATACATTATTAGTGTTTAAAGGCAGATTGAATGAGTGAATGATTTTTTTTAACATAAATATTTACCTCAGCCAGTACTGCTGGTAATATAGGTGAACCATGAGAGAATTTGTCACGAATCCAACCTTGTCATGACTCGAATAGCCAGTGTTTGTTCCTGCACCATTAGTGTTCAAGTAAATAGAGACGAGACACCAACATGGACAGTTTAACAACATTACACTCCTTTATACCAATAAGGGCGTCATTCCAAAAAATGCCGATGTATTGTAGAAACTGTCATTACATCATTGTAAATATGTTTTCATCATTTTATCCATTTAACTTTAATCCATTTAAATTGTAATTTCTACTTAATTTTAGGAGTTTTCAAAGTTTAATTCAATTTTCTTCATCAGTGATTCTATTTAAAGTGGTTTTAAAAGTGCAACCAACCACTTAATTGCTATAAGAGCTTTGTTGAGCCACCTTTTTAGCCACATATTCCATCCACTTGTGGGATATTACAGTATGCAATTATGGTGCAGTTGAGCCTTCAAAAAAGGTCTTTCAAAATGTAAATAAATTAAACAGCAAGACAACAGGGACACTTAGTGGCTAAGCAGACAAAAACAGCCTTTCTGTCCAGCAACTCGAGATTAGCTAACCAAAACACCCCAGTAAATCTTGAAGACTGTTTAGACATTTGTCCTTGGCTACAATAAAGCATCTGGTTTATTAAGGCCAAGTTGATAAAGCATGTCATTGCATTGAATACTTCTCTGCTCCAATGAAACCAAGCTATCAGCTAGCGACCAAAAGCGATGAAATTTTATATCAAGGTCAATGTGTCAAAATTTGATGGCTGAATATGGTTTACGGACCAAATTAGCCTTGATATGCCCAAGCACAGATTAATGATTGTTATTGTGGTGTTTGACAGCCTTGTTATAAAACAAAAACCTGTTCAACCACATTTGCCTTGAGCTTGACCTTTTACCAATTCACAGAGAAGCCTTCAGCATGCAGAACGAACACAGAAAGCTTGATAGCCAGAATGACCTCAAAACTGACTATTAGCCTACCAGTAATGAGTTGCATCACATACTTTGACATAACCTTGGCGACTGATCTAATTGATTACCATCTGACATACTTATTGTAATGTAGGTTAAGGGCACACAAAACAAAGAACTATTTGTGTTTTTATGGTCTTATCACTAACAGGTTATCACTAATAGATGGCAATATTTATTTGTTCTTTTCACTCATTATTGCCAGACGGGATTGATAAATAAAAACAAATAAATGTATGTAAGTGTTCCTTGTTGATTTCTAAGCACTTTCAGCAATATACAATCAATGATATTTCAAGAAAGAATTATTTTCTATAGATGGGAAGTTATTTATATAGAGGGTAATGTTAACAAAGATTAAAACTCATTAACAAATATTCCAAATAGTTCCATGTTGATTGACTAGAGAGTTCAAATATAATTTTATTTAATAGTGCGATAACGCAGCATTACTCTTTGAAAAGTTTATCTGAAACTGAATGTTTAAAGAAGACTATTA
Source organism: Sinocyclocheilus anophthalmus (assembly GCA_018155175.1). Classification (NCBI taxonomy): domain Eukaryota; kingdom Metazoa; phylum Chordata; class Actinopteri; order Cypriniformes; family Cyprinidae; genus Sinocyclocheilus; species Sinocyclocheilus anophthalmus. Next base: position 81,176 of record JADLZN010007622.1, on the reverse strand, counting down.
CTGTTGTCCCATTTTTTACCTCTATTTGCTTATATCTTGCACTGCAGTGCCCCTCTGTGGATTTTTATTGTATTAGCATAACTCTAGTTGTGCTATGCTTAATAATTCGTAATATTTAAAGGTTTTCCAACTATAATTTATTTCAATATCAGCAGGATTTTTTTATTCGTTTAATTTATATGCAGAATGAACGCAGAATACTGTTTTCTGCTGCAGAATACCGTCATCAGAGCACATAATACATCAATGGCCAACATAAAATGTTATTCTATCTGTGTAAAAACAACATTGTGAATAGTCAACAGGCATGAACAAACAAATATGTTCTTAGCTGCTTTGTTGTTTGTACAAGAGTGAGTTTATAGTCATTATGTGTGCATCCTCACATCCTGTTTCAGCTGTTCCTGTGCCCCATATTTTTGGGGAATCTTCATTACTAATTCAGGTTAAACAGATCATCTGTTGATGAAGGGGGTTATTTCCACTGATATTATAAAGTGGCACCATTGTTTTGTGATCACAGTAACATATCCAATATTTATATCTGCTACAAAAACTGCATAACATTGTATACAATTTCCATCAATTAGGGCAATTTAGATTTTAACATCAGGTTTCATTTAACAAATGAAATGCCCTCAGCTGCAACTGCCTCAAGCTCCCCTCCATGAATTCACACCCCATCTTTTAACTCTAAATGAGGTTCAAGGAATTCGGGTACTAAAGGTCCAGACTCAACTGCAACCAATCTTTCATTCTACCATTTTTTAAACATCTCTATAAGTAATGACTGAAAAAGCAGCACTTAGAAAGGTGCTTCTTTATGACACCTTTCTAACTGTTCAAAAGGGGGTGCCTCCAACACAGACAGCAGCTTAAATGGAGCTAAATATATCACTTCGTTTGGCCTGCCTTTTTGCCTTTATCTCTCCCATCATTGTATACATCTTCCCACCTTTTCTCCCTTACATAAACCACTCTCCCAAAAGTCACACTCCTTCCACCAACATTGCACACAAAAACTCTGTTCTCTTCTGAAAAGCCACAAACTGTTTTTTATTTTATTTTATTTTTGTAACCCTTGTAGTAACCTGCAACATCTGTGTTCTCTAATTAGACCAACCCACATCAAATCAAACCAGTAGAGGGTGAAAGAGGGAGAAATATATTCTATTCTATTCCAATCTTACTTTAGTAAATATTTGCAAGCTACTTAAAAAAAGGCGTAATGTCAGAAAGTCGCTTCCTAGGGCTCCTCACAACCAAAATTATCAGTCTCTTTTATTAAACAAACATACTATACCATCAGGAAATGTATGAGTCAGTAGTTTCTGCCTACACATCTCCCCAGTGGTTACTTTTGTAACAGCAACCATTTTTCCAACTTTTTCCCTCTGCCCTAAGCAATCAAGCATTTTAAAAATAGAAAGATTCCTCCTACTTCATAGTCATGTTCAGAGTTTGAGATAGTTGAAAGGTTAAATTTTTTATTGCTGAATATGAAAAAAACTGCAGCATTAGAAGCATACTGTGGATTATGTTGACGTGCATAATATGCATTTAGCAGTGATAATAAATGTGGGAAATATCCCTGGCAGAAAGTGTATCTTATCTAAATAGCAAAAAATTATTATTTGGCCTGAAGTACTTCAAAATTTTCCTTAGAGGTTTCCTCATTCAGCCTTAGAGAGGGGTGTATCCCAAAACTAGAACTGCAATGCATAAATTGGCTGATTTTTCAGGAAAGCAAGTCGAGAAGTAGAGTTAAACAACTATCACAATAATTCCCATAGAAGATCCATCATACTAAGAAAGAATTAGTATTATTAAAGAACATAATAAAAGCATATTAATCAAAGACCACCATCTTCATATCAGTGCATCAATAATAATAAATAAGTCCACTGATCAGCAGTACTGATGTGTTGTTCTGATGTATTCAGTCTGTTAAGTGTCATTCTATATTGTGTTAATCCAATTAAAATAGATTTTCTGCTCATTTAAGCACATAAAAATGTAAACGCAATTAGTAACTGCATGCATTCTATTTTACCATGAACAATCTGTGAATGCAGTCCATTAAAACTAAAGACAGATAAAAGCAGAACTACAGTGTGGGCCATTCAGAACAAAGAGGAGACATTTCAATAGCAACCTCTTCAAGGTTACTGGATTGGACTTCATAAAATTGATGGATTCTGGACCCGAGTTGGAACATTAACATTATTTACAGCTTCTTTTGCCATGTCTTGTTACGGGCTGCACGATGAAGAACAAACCAAAATACTATCAATTTTAGTGCCACAAAAAGAACAAGAGGGGGGATAAATTGTTGATAGTGTCAAGAGAGTAGGTGTCGATGAGAAAGATCTATTTAGAGTTAGGAACGAACGAATCATGACTAGCCGTACTAGCGCCAGATCAAAAAAAAAAGGTGTAGCAATTTGAAGATGGGCAACGTCTGCTGACCAGCCACCCTGAGTGCCTAAAGCCTGAATTGTGCAGCTGCCTTGTTGTTCATGTAGTGTGTAAGTCTTAGGTATGACCGGGTGATTCGCGGAAAAGTTGGCTCATAGTAAAAATCAATTGGCGCTTAAGTCGGGGGTGCGCGAAGATAGTAGAGATAGATAATAGAGTAGGTAATGAGATAATAAGAAGAAGAGTTGGACCGTATCGACAGAGGAACATATATTCGTAAGTCTGTATGAGGAGAGGATAAAAACTAATTTGTATGGTTGGTTTCCGTAAAAGTTATACAAGAATGTGATAGAGAACACGGGAAAATGTTGGACTCAAAGAGGTTCGGGGAAATAGATTACAGGATACATGGATAAAGCCAGAACAATAGCCTGCCTACAGGTATATCTACAGTATAGCCTACTATTTCCAGCTAACATGCTGTCACACCCTTGTCTAAGAAAAGAAAAGTACATGTGCCGTGTGGCCGGATTTCCACACACCACAGCACCACACAGTGCTGGTAAATGATACTTTAATAGGGTCGGATCTGGTGTGCCTGTTCCCAAAAAAGCACCGTTTGCCATATGGTCGCAAGTTCCGCTGAACTCCGCTTGCGAAGGACAGAAATGCAACCGTAGTTGCTTTTAGGCAAGCACCCCTGATTGTGTTACGAGAACACTCCGAGTGGCTCGTTGGGGAAAATGTGCTCATTTTCAACCCCCCAATTAAACAGTTGATTTTAATACCGTTGTGCGAATTCCAGTTTCGAGCCGTCCCGGTTGATGGGAGCACTTTTAAGCGGGTAGCGTAGCATAGATCATGGGGATCGGAGGTCAGGGACCTTTAGCATTTCGCTCAAAATGACCAAAGATTGCTATATGTTTGTCCTATTAACCGGGGATGTCTTTGTAGTAGCAGGGGGTGCGTTGACGAAGACCGACGGAAAATGACGAATGGCCGATTTTTCCTCACGAGATCACCTGAAAGGAAGTCTAAAATGGTAAAACCCTCAGCTTGACGTATGTGGGAACGCCCTAGGTTCGCCGGGGGAACGATACCTTGCGTCGAAAACGCTAGGGAACGCGTTTCAGCGTGACGGGGGTGTGCGGAATATCGGGTGGAAATCAGGCCAATAGATGGGCGAGATGCTACGGGCGGGTGATGTAATGACCAGGAGGCTATAAAAGCACATGCGGTGAGACCAGCATCAGCTTCTAGAAATGAAGCAAGCACTCGCAAGGAGGACCCTGAAGGAGCCCCGAGACTCAGGGTCGTGCGGCGTTCCCTCTAGTGAACGTCAAGGTTACATACTTAACCTTAGGCGTTCCCTCTTCCCCTTCGGGAACTCGAGCTGCGTTGGAAACGCTAGGGGAACGCGACTGCCAACGCCGCCAGACTTCTAATTCTCTGCCTAGTGTGGAAGACTGCACAACTAGGGCGAGAGAACGGAAGAGATGGGAGTGGCTCGCATGTCTAGCTCATAGAAACTAACAAAGGTAAGGGGCGTTGACCAACCCGCCGTGTTGCAGATGTCCTGCAATGGAACACCTGCTAAAAAAGCCTTAGAGGCTGCCTCCCTACGAGTTGAGTGAGCCTTGACCCCTAACGGCGAAGGGAGATCAGAGGACTCATAACAGAAGGAGATGGCATCCACTATCCACCTACTGAGGGTCTGTTTAGTTGCCGGCAGACCTCTGTTAGGGGGACCGTAACAAACTAGTAACTGTTCCGCCCTTCTCCACAGGGCAGTTCTGTGGATGTATGCATCCAGTGCATGCACCGGACACATGCAGTTTAGCCTCTGCTGGTCTAGATCCTCGAAAGGAGGAGGACTGAAGGCCCGGAGTACGACAGGCCGCGGTGCAGAGGAAGGGACCTTAGAGACATAACCCGCTCGCGGGAACAGAAACACCTTGGCCAAGCCAGGCGCAAAGTCTAGGTAAGAAGGGGCCACAGAAAGGGCCTGCAGATCCCCAACATCTCTTAGGGACGATATTCGCCAGAAGAAGGTAAGTTTGTATGTACAGGAGGCAGAGATTTCTTCAATAGGCTCGAATGGAGACTTACAAAGAGCTTCTAGCACCATAGCCCGGTCCCACGTGGGGATGCGAGATTGTACTGGGGGCCTCAGCCTCAGCGCACCGCAGGGAAACGTGTAACTAGGGGTTGTCTACCCACTGAAAGGCCACCAAGAAGGGCGTGGTAGGCCGCAATAGCCGCCAAGTAAACCTTCAGGGTGGAGTGGGTCAACACTGCAGAGAATCGGGCCTGCAGGAACTCCAACACTGTACCAACCGGGCAGTTAACTGAGTCAAGCTGGTGGTCTCCGCACTAAGAAGTGAAAAGTTTCCACTTCAAGACGTAATTTCTCGTGGCTTAGCTCTGGATTGGAGAATGGTCCCTCCCACCTCCGTTGAGAGACGGAAGCTATGATTGTCCCCCTCATGTCCACACCCACAATTTCCACAGCTCCTGGCGAGGTGATGATCATACCCTCCCCTGGAGAGGAGATCTCGCCTGACGGGAAGCCTCCCAAGGAGCGCGTCAGGAGAGAATCAGGTCCAGAACCATACTCGCCCGGCAGAATGGGCTACTAGCCGAAGACCCGGACTCCGTCCCGCGCCTCTCTCCAGAAATCCCGGAGCCGAGCGATCGGGGACAGGCGTACAGACGAACCTCGGCCACGTCTGTACCTGACATCCAGCCCAGTGGAGCTGGAGGACTAGGCGAGAACCATGAGTACAGGGGCGATGACATGCAAGTCTCAACAAATCCACCTGGCGACTGTCCCAAATTCTCTATATCTGCTTCACCACCTCGGGTTGAAGCATCCATTCCCCGGGCCTCGGACCCTGCCTTGACAGGATGTCTGCCCCCAAATTGAGATGCCCAGGGATGTAAACTGCTCTCAGCTAGAGAAGTTTGCCCTGGGACCACACAAGTATCTGGTGCGCCAGCTTGTACAAAGGTCGCGAACGCAGAACTCCCTTGTGGTTGATGTAAGAGACCACTGCTGTGTTGTCGGTACGCACCAACACATTGTGACCTCTCAGTTCTGGGAGGAAGTATCTCAGTGCATGCAGCACGGCCAGAATCTCCAGGCAGTTGATATGCCACGTGAGATGGCGACCACTCCACAAACCACGGGCAGGGAGGCCACTCATGACCGCACCCCAACCGGTGAGGGAAGCATCCGTCGCTAGCATCACGCGGCGACAAGGAGCTCCCAGCACCGGGCCCTGAGTCAAGAACCAAGGTTTCCTTCACATGTCTAAGGCACGTAGGCAGCGCCGTGTGACCTTGAGCATGCAAAGTGGGTTTCCCCTCGGGGAGAATCCCCTGGTCTTGAGCCACCACTGTAGTGGCCTCATGTACAGCAGGCCAATAGGAATCACGTTGGACGCAGCTGCCATCAGAACCAACAGTCTCTGAACTGCTTTAACACAGGTGAGTGACCGGTCCTGGGGGTTCTCTGGACAGTCGGGTCGGGGGCGACTGCGGCGAGGAGCGCCTCGGATACGGATACCAGTGACAGACTGCCTGCATCGTGTCGAATCCCACCCCACGGCCTAGATAAGTGGTTCTCTGTAATGGAGAAAGTACACTTTTCTTGGCGTTTATTCTCAACCCCAGTTCTCTCATGTGGGCGAGAATTACATCTCGATGTCGAACCACCGTCTGATCTGATTGAGCTAGAATCAACCAATCGTCAATATAATTTAGTATGCGGATGCCCTTGAGTCGCAGTGGAGCCAGAGCAGCATTCACACACTTTGTGAAAGTGCGGGGTGATAGTGCAAGGCCGAAAGGAAGAACACGACATTGGTACGCTTTGCCCCCGAAAGCAAACCTCAGGAAATTCGATAGAACCTTGAGATAGGTGAAATAAGTGTCATGGAAGTATGCGTCTTTTAGATCGATCGATCGTGACAAACCAGTCCTCGGACCTGATCTGAGACACGACCTGTTTGATAGTGAGCATCTTGAACTTCAGTCGCATGACTGAGCGGTTCAACTGACGTAGATCTAAAATTGGACGCAACCCCCCATCCTTCTTCGGAGCAATGAAGTACCGGCTGTAGAACCCGGTGTCTGTCTCGTGTGGAGGGACCACCTTGATGGCCTCCTTCCTCAGAAGAGTAACTACTTCTTGCTCCATGACCAGAGCCTGCTCAGGGCCCACCAGCGTGGGCGTACTCCCGTTGAAAAGAGGCGGAGGGGAACCAAACTGGATTCTGTAGCCTCTCTCTACAGTGTGCAGGACCCAATGAGATACATTTGGTAGTAGTTTCCACGCTGCTAAATAATCTACTAATGGAATCAGTCTCTTGAGACTGATCTCTGGTGTAATACGAGTAGCCAGCTCGGTGCCCTGTAACGGCGACCCGGCAGGGAACAACCGAACCTGCCGCTCTAGAGACCTGGTGGCGAGCCTCTTAGCACCGCTACGATGCCGGGCTGTGACTGAGAGTGGTGCTCGCGGGAGACCGCTGCGCCCTGTAACTCCGGCAGGGTTAGCAGATCGGTCTCCTGAGGGCACTGAGGCGAGACGGACACCGTGTAATGCGGTGTAACCCGCTTCACCCCAGAGGGGACTGCCCTCATAAGTTCTGGGCCAGTGGCGTCAGGACTTTTTTTGGCCGAGGACCTCTTAGTCTTAAATACGGTCCGCAGATCCGGCTTAGACTTCAAGGCCCCCGACCTAGAGCGTCGCCTCTACCCACTGTCTCGACACGGGGGAGTAAGTGAGGCCACGCTCTGTTTTTGTGCACCCCTGTATGCGGAGCTGGTACCCAGAGGGGGCTGCTCTCGCCCAGCAGCCCCCAGAGCTAGAGAGCGGCGAAGGAGAAACCGCTGGAATGCCGCCGCCTTTTTACGGGCCTCCTGGTATCTGTCGACGACCGAATCGACGGCGTCGCCAAACAGACCAGAAGGCGCAAGCTGTAGCGTCCATTAGGCAGACCTTGTCCTCTCTCTTTCATTCTGACAAGTTGTCACCATAGATGCTCTCCGCTGCCACCATATCCCTCTCTGCTGGCACCATAGCTGCCATGGACTGCCCAATGGCACGGGCGGTCTCCTTAGTGGCGCGGAGGGACAAATCAGCGGTCCTCCTGAGCTCTGTAACATCCTCAGATTTTACCTGCTCACCCTCATCTAGCTCTTTCAGCAGGTCGGCTTGGTACGCCTGTAACACCGCCATGGTGGGCAGACACGCACCAGCCTGACCCGCTGCCGAGTACCCCTTTCCCACCAGCGCTGAAGTGGTTCGCAGTGGCTTGGAGGGCAAGACCGGAGCCTTCAGAGATGACGCCGCACCGGGTGACAGATAGCTCTCAAGCGTCTGCTCTACCCGGGGCATCTTCTTATAACCGCACTCTTTCATCCCCGCCACATTGCCATAATAATCAGAGGCGGGAATAAAGAGGCGGCCCGAGAATGGTCTTCCCCACGACTTCAACACCTCGGTGAATAAGGGTACGAAGTACTACTAGTAGGTTGGTTGAAAAATGCGAGTACTCACAAGCGTGAGGTGGTTTGCGTTATACGCAAAAACCGCTCATGGGGCTATGTACTTCTTTGGCGGTTCAGGGGCCATTTCTTCAGCGGGCCCATTCGATATTCAGTTTGGCCACGGCACGAGTTACCACCTCCAAAATCTCCTCATACTGGGGCGATTGAGGGGGCGAAACCTCTTTGACGTCCTCCATGTCAACCTCCTCGGAGGAAGACAGGCAGAGCGTCAAGCCCACTCCCCGGGTGAAGAAACCTCAGAGCGGCCTTCCGATCCCAGTGAGCGGGCTCTGGATTTGGCGGGTGAGGAAGAAGATAGGGACTCGCCCGTCTCCATTCCCTCCGCCAGTTCCAGCTGTGAACCCCACGAGCGTAATCGCCGCTCTGCCTCGGCGGAAGCGGGACCCGCACCGCGGGGAACGCTTGCGAAGGCACCCTCAGCAAAGAGTGCCTTCCGAGAGCGGAGAACATGCATCGGAAGATGCTCGCAATGCGGGCAGTCAGCCCTCTCAAGAGCTGACTCAGCATTTTCCGCTCCCAGGCAGACAACGCACAAACTGTGTGTATCCGCCCCGTAATGAAACGCGGACAGGGAGGAACACACGGTTTGAAACGCTGGCTGCCTTCGCCCATAGTCAAATGATGTGACTTGTCACGTGCTTTAGACATACTTGTTTTCTTTATTTTCTAGCCCTACGGGACAGACAACACCAAATATGACTCACAAACAGATATCAGAACGACACACACACAGAGCGCTTGCTGGGGGAAGTGGTTTGGGCAAGTAATGTGCCGAAGCTGGTCTCACCGCACGTGCTTTTATAGTTTCCTGGTCATTACGTCACCCGCCGTGATGTCTCGCCCATCTATTGGTCTGATTACACACGAGATTCAGAGCCCGTCACGCTGAACGGCGTTCCCCTAGTGTTTTTCGATGCAGCTCGAGTTCCTGAAGAGGAACTCAACTTTTTAACTCTAGGGGAGTTGGAAAATGAGCCTATTTTCAAAAATAGTGGAGTGTTCCTTTAAAGAGGAACAGGCATGTTTAGAGAGTAACTATAGTTTGATCAGGTTTCCAGCCACTCACACACTTTCATTTGCGTACAGTTAACACTGAATAATTTTATCTGTTGAACACAGCTATACATTGTTCACCACAAATACCAATCAGAGTGTCAAGGTATATCTATAAAAAAATAGTACAACAAGGTCAAATGAGTTGGTGTGAACTGAGAAATTGGAGTGAAGGGAAGTTTAACACATTTTTTAATTTTGTAATAGGTACATCAAGATTGAATTGGTTCTGACTGCAGGGAAAGAGAGACATGTGACATGTGATATTGCATTGTACGCAATGCAGAAAAAAGAGGAACACTAGGGGAATAGGAATATTTCTTCATGTTTAAAATGTGGCCCTAATGCTACATAATGTGGTAGACAATTAATAACAAATGTAGCCTAAGAGTATAAGAAAGTAGAAGACTGAGGAAAGCCAAGAGAATTCCTTACAAACTCTGCTGCTCTCTGTGCTGTCTCTAAGACCTGTGCTAATGTAGTTGACAATGTCATTTAGAAGGCTGGAAGGTATATGCCACATCCCCATGCTGATGCAGGTGTTTTATGTCTTATGTCAACAATAGCCTACAAGTGCTTTTCCCAACATTTTCAACGTTTTCTTCAAAAACTAGTCATAATTTTTTTAAGTCAGTTACAAAAATGTAGATTGGCCCAATTTGAATGAGATAAGTACACAGTAAAATCCTGAGTAGCCTATTAAATTAACAAAACCAACAACATCCATCATCATTTAATAAATCACTTAATTATCTTGTTAATTTCAACACTGCTTCAGTGCTTTTAACACTCTTGTAGAGTGGGACCATATATGCTTTGAGCATTGTTAATTTAACATTCAGGATTTTGTTGTGTATAACTGATTACATCTTGGTTAACTATAGCCTACTAGTTGGTCAAACTATTTCTTAATACTGTCTTAACATAGTGGCTATGTTTATGCAGCTGGCCCTTGATATTGCTTAGAACTTAAGTAGCCTACGTTTTCTAATTTCCTTAGGGAACCAGCATGTGATAGAAATAAAATGAGTTGCCAACTTATGGAAGCAGATTAGACTCAATAATTCATTCAGAAGACATAATGCACACATGCGTATCCTAATTCACATGCATGAAACCCAAGTCACCTGCACGAAAAAAATATTGCGCCGCTAGCTTACACTGGTCACGTTAACGAGTGTGTCTAAACGACCGATTTTACTTCCAAGTTTTAAGTAAGCATGCAAAGATAAAACAATACACTAGTGATGTTACATATGACACTGAAGCTTCAAAGCGCGTATCGAGTACGCAGAGCAATTTCTCACGAAGTTCTGTGCCGGAGCGCGTATTGTTTTCAGAGAATCACGTGATCAACGAAAAACGGAGCCTCACTTTCTGTCCAATCACGTGCGCGTGTCGGATGTTCAAACCCTCAGATCTTACTTTTACGTAAGTTTTCTTTCAGACTTATTCAATTAAATACCCAGTCATACAAGTAATACAAAGAATAACATTTATTTCAGAAAAAATATATTTTTGCCATATGCAATTCATATATGTGTGTGCATTATTCTTCTATTGCATTAGATCATATTGATTTTTAATGCCACAGTTTAATGGGTAAATTATTTTATCAGAGAGACAAATTCAACAAACACACACACACACACACTATTAGGCTTTTATTTGTGTAACATGAGTTGATGGAATTTGTGGTCGCTGCTTTGGGCCGACGGAGCGTCTTTCACAGGCTTTTGGCTGCTATATTTCTTATTAACCACCAGCTGGCGCTGTTTTTTACACTCTCTAAGCTTTGAATCTTTTCCCGAAACAGACAGAGGAGAGCCTCAGTGCTTCATGAGGCTTCATTTGCCCATCACTACAATACACCTTTACAAGGCTAGTTACCTGAAATGAAACGATCAACTGCACAAACCTCTATTGAATCGTAACTCGAGCTGTGGTCTCGCGCTGATGACGTAACATCCAGGTAGGCACGCCCACAGCGGGTTATGATTGGTCGACTGACAATCTGATTGGCTATAAGAGTACGAGTGTCCCGCGTGGGAGGAATTCGCTGCCAGGACAGTCTCAAAAATACACACACAAATCCATGGCGTTTCACACGTTCACAGTCCATGATGAACTCAAACATTCAACATTTTTGTACACAGTTGTACATCTGTGAATTGTGTTTTGCATTTGTGAAACGTATTTTATGAATAATCTTATTTTGTGCACGTGAATTGGTTTTTGTGAATATATTTTTTTTCGTGCATTTGAATTGGGATACGCATGTGTGCGTCGTGTCTTTTGCTTGAATTATTATTGAGTCTAATCTGCTTCCATACCCAACTCGCCTCGACTTCATCCACGGTGTACCGAAGTCTGCCACTAGGTGCCATTCTCCGCTCTCCTTGAACACCATTGTTGGGTGTTGAATGTGAAGCGAGGACATTTTCTCCTCCTCCAAACCTGTGACGAAGCCGTGTTCCAATGAAAGCAGGTGGAATTCCCCCTTTCAACCAATGGCGCTATGCCCTCGCAACAATCCTTTCGAAAAGGATGTGTGGGCTCGGTTATGGCGCTGGCGTGAAGTTGTTGGAAACGGGCAAGCCCAGGAAGCAGGATTTTGGCACTACTGCACCACCTAAAGCTTAGGGCTGCCCGCTTGAATGGGAACAAGTGAGCAGACCATTCATATTTGCTCAAACGTACACCTTGGGAGCCACTTCAGCGACGTCGGATTGAAGATAGTTATTTCTACTAAAGTTGCTCTGTCAAAATCGAGCACGCATGAGAAATAAGAGTTACCACGGGCTAAAAAAAAAGGGGCATGGATCGCAAGAGTTAGACCGAGTTCTAACTCCCCTCGAGCTGTTTGTGTTTTTAACTGAGGAGAAGGACTAAAAGAGTCACCATGCCTGCCAAAACAAAGTACAATTTAGTCGATGATGGACACGATTTGCGGATTCCTTTACATAATGAGGAAGCATTCCAACATGGGATTAATTTCGAAGCAAAGGTAGGTTTCTTTTGACATGAAGATGTGTTTTTCAGCCTCGTGTTTTGTTTATGCTGCTGCTAATCCTGTTTCCAGTCCCAGGAAACATTTAAAGTTGTTTTGCCACTGTTGTTGCCACTTGTTTACATATACCGTATTGTCAATTTAATTGAGCGTGTCAATTCTGATACCACACAAAGCCCAACTTGTCAACAGGCGATCTAATACATTTCATCTCGTTGGCTTTGATTTCCAGTATATCGGTAGTCTGGATGTGGCTCGACCCAACAGCCGTGTGGAGATTGTTGCGGCCATGAGGCGGATAAGGGTGAGTTTTTATGGAACCAGTTTACTTTTACTGCTTCCTAAAGTCGAGTTAGCTTACAAAGTTTACAAATAGCAGTATTTAGTCCTGTATTCGTTGGTATTCTAATAAAGCGCCACGACGCGACTATTCCACACGGGTGGTCTCTTCGTGCCTCGAGCAACAATCAAAATACAAAAGCAGGACAGATCAATGAGCAAATTGCTTACAAAATGAAAGGGTTGGATATTGATAGCCCTGTCAAAGTTGCTTTGATACACATACACCGGTTCTGTACTTTATGTCGCCTTTGGCAACCGCAGTGTTTGTGGGATTTTCATGTGTAAACAGAGAAGAGCTCTTTGAAGTGGGGGTCTTCTGTGTAAAGCACGTAAAGGTCAGTTTTGGCGCCCACCAGTCATACTGATAAGAAAGCACAGGCTTCTTGTGTGGCTAGACACCCTTGATAAAGATATCCTACATTGCTATCATGTTTTGTGTTTAAAGACATTTACCTGTTGGTAGATGGATTAGTTCATTTAAAGTTCATTTAATGTAGAACGCTAGTGTTTACTGTTAATAATTGCTTAAATATTACTTAAAACCCATATATACATATTTTCCTATTTAGAATATGAGGAATGTTGAACAGTTACATTTTGAGGGACAGTTTTATGCAATAATGTTGACATACTTGTTTGGTTTCAAGTCCCATTCACTGTAATTTATTTGGCAAGCAGTTTCTCTGTATTGTTACGGTCTATTGTTTATTGTTCACTGTTTGTTGCTATTGTGTACTTCTTTTACAAAATGTGCATCATGGCGTATGATAATATATTCCAACATAGGACACTTCCATCAGTCCGAGGAGTCATGTAACATCTCTAGAATGCGGTTTGCAACTTTAGACTGGTAATGTCAATGTGAAAGCTTCATGCAAAGAGTGTAGTGCATAAATAGCTAAATGTTTAAGTATAGTGTTAAATATAATTTTGGTGTCAGTGCTTTCTGTTCTCAGGTATTTCACTTTGTAGGATCATATGATGTGATATCTGTAAATGAAAGGAGAACCTTTCAATGGCTGTCAGAAAAAAATTCTGTTTAATCTGCCTTTGATCTTAATTGCTATCACCCCGATAAAGGAACATGGGATGAAGAGATCCAGTGATTTGTGAATATATTAGGTTTAACTTAAGTCGAATAAAGTAGAAGTGAAAATATCGAGGTGATATCAGGTGCCTCAGACATTTTGGTCAATAGTTAAGTTAAACACACACACACACACTCACTCACTCTATTTGTGCAGGAAGGGGTGATTTAAAGTCCATTGGGGAATTAAAAGCTTGAAGCCTACAATCACTGGCAATTTTCACCACACCCAGATTCCATTTACCAAGTATAATAAGCTGGAGTTCGAAATGTTTATAGCCTGTTGTCATGTTTTATTTGGTGCAAAGAATGTTTGTTATTTTAATCATCTAATAATAGAGATATAAGTGTAAACATATGTGTATATCCCTTATAACAGCTTCCCTTATGTCCTGAACAACAGTTTAGTTTTATAGTGGTTTGTTATTAGACTGCCAGTTTCTTAGCTTCTCTTTATTTCCACATGAAGCTTTTTCGATTTGCTGTCTTTTTATTCTTGAGCATCACAATAAATGGCTTCAAAATCAACTTGGGCCCCAAGCCTTCCTTGACTTTAAGCCTTTGTAGCATCAAAGATGGAGATTCACTTACGCAGCAGTTGCAGTTTGTTTTACACCAGTGTGTGACAAGTGCCTTCATTGAGGACTAAATTATAGGCCTACTTGAATGTTTACTCTAGCTTCATTGATTTACGAGATACCTAGCAGACACCTCGTAAGAAAGAACCTGATCGTGATATTATCTTTGTGGAGATGATTAGCATTGAGTAGATGTTGCTGTCATATTTGGAAAGGGGAATATTTACGGTCTTGCAATCCTCCCGTAAAAGCTTTCAGACTCGTAGCCCAGCGCACTTTGCTCTTATTGCTGTGCCTCAAATTTATTGCATTATATATTGTTAGCTTTAAGATGGTCAAGCCTCACTCTTTGCAAAAATTGATGACCTGCACTTTAAAACGGCACCTTAATTAACTGACTGATTAAGTGATGTTATGAATGAGTTCTTTTGGGCTGAGATCCTTCCTCCAGCATTGTGGAAGTGGAAATGTTGACTTCTAAGCTTCTTAGACTTCTAGCTTTTTTATTTTTAAGGCTTTTTCTTCATTGATTCAAGCGAAAATTAGGTGATCTTGCCTTGCTGTGATTCACTGCTGTTATATCTGGTGGATACCAGTCCCAGCTGAACCCTGTCTGCAAAATGAATGGCCTTATATTCATATGGCAGCATAATTTTAAAGACATTCCCTAAGTCTGAATGTGACCGTAGTGCCTCATTCTCCCAGTTGTGCACTCTTACCAAAGCCATATTATCTTTAAAATAAAGGTTACATACAATAGAAGAACCATTCTGGCTTCCCCAAAGAACCTTTCAGTGAATAGTTCTTACAAGAACCCCTTTTTTTAGTGTGAGGAACGTTTTAATCTGAAGAACCTATAAAGAACCTTTTGTGCAATCGAAAGGTTCCATGGATGTTAAAGGTTCTTTAAAGGCCAATAAAGAAATGGTATTTTTAAAAGTGTACTGTTACTGGTTTCACAACGGATTTCTACTAGAGATGCACTGATCGATTGGCCAGGGTTCGGAATCGGCCGATTTTCCTCATGATCGGCCCGGATTGGTGATCGCCCGGTCAATCTCACTTCTTTCCGATTTCGAGCCAATCCGTTTTGTTACAGCGGCACTTGATGTTGTTTATTCACGTTTAATGGCCACGGTGCAGCGCCCGCTGTAATCCATCAATAAACTCCACATCTATGGATCTATTTAGTTTAATAGTAATTTTTTTTTAAAAATTCAACCTGAGTTTTTACATTTTGTGTGAAAAATCGTTCTTCAGCATAAAATATGCCCCACATTAAGACCACTCTCTGGAGTGGTTCAGTCACTATGAATGTCTTTGAACTGTGATACAACTTGCTTCTTTCTCCCTTTATAGCTCTCTTTCTAGTGTTGTGTTTAACCCATTTCATACCCTGGAGTGATTCAGTGTCAGCTGTTATTTTACTATAATTGTGAGATTTCTGTTTAAAATTAATATTTTTTTGGCCTATTTGATTTATGAATGGTCTAACATTTTTAAAGCATTGTTAATTTAAAATCTGGCAACCGTTTCATTTTAATGCCCTTATATAATAGCCCGCTTTTTAAAATTAATTTCTCTATGGCCTATACCAGTTATTCTAAACCTTTTTGACTCCAACACAATATTTGAATAAAACTTTATAATAAAGGCTAAGCTGTTTCTTGTATTTCAGCTGTAATTATGACAAAGTTGCTTGTTTTCCAGTAAAAAATTTCCAGTAATTTCAACAATATTATGTTTTATTGGGGGGGGGGATTTGAATTTGAATTTAGATTAGATTTTGATGATTTAAATAATATTTTATTAACTTAAATGCTCAAAATCCTGTTGAGAAGCACTGGCCTGTACTATTTTGTATATTAATTTAAGCAAGGATTACACCAATCCACGCTTAGTCAAACTACTTGTGAGCCACAAATACCAAAATGAGTGGCTAACTGCGCTAAAACGTTCAAATACATAAAAAATGATGTCAAAATGCCCGTCTTGGCAAGTATACAGTTAAACACAGTCAGTTTTGGAACGTTAAATAGTTGAGAAAGAGAACGGATGTTGTGTAACAGTATATTGTGTCCGTGGATAAACTCTTAAAGGGACCGCAGTCCAATATTCCTGCTGCTGTCTGTCATGTTAATCAAAGAACAAAAGACAAAGAAAATAGTTCCCTCTCGAGCTTTCACGAGACATCACGGAGATATTTCTCCGTTATGGGAACTCCTTCCCTTCCAACCTTTCCTGAAGTCCTATTGGTTCACGCCAGTTTTCTTTTTCATTTCCTATTTTTTTTTTTTTTTTTCTTTCTTTTTTTTTTGTTTGTTATTTCTTTTTTTTTTTCTTTTCTCTTTTCTCTTTACAAATGACTGGCCAATTGAAGCGAAGTATGCAAACCGCATGCAAATACTGACGAGCTCAAGCGGCAGTATAAAATGCGGTGCACGCGACAATTACGTCAGAATCTTCTACTTCACCTGTTGAATTCACTATGGCAACAATCTGCAAGATCTGCGCGGGACCGATAGAGCCGCCGGATCAGCACGACTACTGCGTCGCCTGCCTGGGCCTGGCCCACGCCGAGGCGGCGCTGGACGAGTCCAACTGCGGGCATTGCGCGGACCTTCCGGCCCGCGTGCTCCGGACCCGCCGCGATGTGGCTCGCGGCCTATTCGGGATGAGGCCCACTGCCGCCAGCGTGCCGCTGGTGGGCCCTCCCGGTGACGGGAGCGTCGTCTTGTCGCTCCACCAACCCCAACGGTCACCCCGTTCCCCGGTCTTACTCCCCGAGGACTGCTTCCGCCCTCCTTCCAACATCACGGAGTTTGTATCCTTTAGCCAGGAGGAGGGGGATGACTCGATGTCCATCTCGGCCTCGGAGAGGGAGGATTGGGCGGGATCGGAGTCCGATCAGCCGGACAGCATGGGGCCCCCAGACCTCCAGGAGGAGCTCATGAGGGTTCTGTCAAGGGCTGTCCAGGAGTTGGAGCTTACCTGGAGTCCTCCAGAGGAGCCTGTCAGGAGTAAGCTTGACTCCTGGTATTTCAGGTCCACCCGGAAAGCTGACTCGAGGACGTCGGTCCCCTTTTTCCCCGACGTACACGAGCAGCTGGTGAAAACATGGTCTGCGCCCCAATCTGCGCGCGTTCACTCTGCCACACAGGCCATTTTTTCCCACGTGGATGGGGCGGAGGCCCACGGGTACGTGCGCTCTCCCCCAGTCGAGGAGACCGTCGCTGCGCACCTGTGTCCTGCAGCAGCCAAGACCCTAGGCTCAGACATCAGCCTCCCCTCAAAGCCGTGCAGAACCACCGCCCACCTTGCCAATAAAGCATATGCGTCTGATGGCGAGGCGGCTTCCGCGCTGCACGCCATGGCAGTGCTGCAGGTTTTTCAGGCGAAGCTCCTGCAGGCAGCGGAGGGCGGAGCCCTCACGGCAGAGGCCGTTAAGGATCTGCACGCGGCGACGGACTTCGCGCTGATGGCAACGAAGCAAGCGGCCCAGGCCGTGGGTAAGGCCATGGGTTTTATGGTCGTCCTTCAGAGGCACCTTTGGTTGAACCTAGCTGACCTCAAGGATGTTGACCGTAAAGTGCTGCTGAATGCTCCTGTGACTCCCTACGGCCTTTTTGGTTAACGCCGTGGAGTCCATTACTGAGCGCTTCGCGGAGGCTCAAAAGCGCGCCAAAGCCATGAGTCACGTGATGCCGAGGCGCGCTTTCCAGCAGCAGACTGCGAGATCCAGATCCTCGTCGGCACCTGGCTCTTCCCAGCGGAGGGATAACCCCAGGCCAGCGTCCGCAGCGGTGACGGCTAACGTTACTGCTCCTCGCCAGGAGCCGGATTTCCGGAGGAAGACGTGGGGTCCCGGGAGGAAACGCCACAGCCAGCGGAGGAGCCCGCGACATGACTCTCGCCCTCCGCCGGCTGCTAAGCCGTCGTCCTGACGGTCTGAAGAGAAGAGAAGAGTGCGTGAGTGGACCGGCTCCCAAGCGCCACAAGTTCATGCGTTCAAATGTTTGTGTGTTGGATGTTCATTAAATAAAAATGCATACATTCTCACAAAAACAGCTATTTCCTCCTCACTCAGTCAATGCAATGCCACTCGCCCCGCCTCAGAGCAGTGCAGAGACACTCGCCCACACACTCGCCGGCGCCTCCAACGACCAAGAAAAAAAGCCGCTATGTCAGTTCCTGAGCACGTGGGAAGTTATTCCGGGAATCTCGCGCTGGCTACTCGGTGTGATAGAGCGTGGGTATACCCTTCAATTCAGACGCAGACCACCCCGTTTCAGTGGCGTGGTGCAGTCTCTAACATTACCCCGAAACGCCCTGGTTCTGAGACAAGAGGTATGCAGGCTGCTCGAAAAAGGAGCGATAGAACGAGTCCCTCCCAGCGAGCTGGAGAGCGGGTTTTACAGCCGCTATTTCGTGGTACCCAAAAGAGACGGGGGACTCCGCCCGATTCTAGATCTCAGGCCCATCAACAGAACGCTTTGCAAGCATCCGTTCAGGATGATAACGCTGAAACAAATCCTAGCGCAAATTTGCCCCGGGGACTGGTTTGCGTCCGTGTATTTAAAGGACGCATACTTTCACATTCAGATAGCACCGCATCACAGACGCTCTCTGAGGTTTGCTTTCGAGGGCACAGCGTACCAATACTCTGTTCTCCCGTTCGGGCTGGCTTTGGCCCCCCGCACTTTCTCAAAGTGCATGGATGCAGCACTTTCCCCTCTCAGAGCCAGCGGGATGCGCGTTCTCAACTATCTGGACGATTGGCTGATTTTAGCTCAGTCCCGGGACACGCTAGTCAGCCATTAAACACGCTGCTTCGTCACTTGGAGTCCCTAGGGCTATGTGTCAACACGCAGAAGAGCATTCTCGCCCCGAGTCGGTCTATAACATATCTGGGAGTGTGCTTCGACTCGGTGGAGATGAGAGCCCGCCTCTCTCGGGAGCGCTCGGCGGCCATTTTGTCTTCCCTGCGCCATTTCAGACTGGGCAGCTCTGTTCACTTGAAGGAATTTCAGAGGCTGCTGGGGCTCATGGCGTCTGCTGCGGCGGTATGTCACCTGGGCTTACTACACATGCGCCCCCTGCAATTATGGTTGAAATCTCGAGTCCCTTGGACGGCGTGGACTTTCGGCCGTTTGCGCATCACGGTCTCCCGCGGCTGCATCGAAGCTCTGCGGCCGTGGCACAACCCAGATCTCTTCAGCCGGGGGGTTCCCCTGGGCTTGGTGACGTCACGCGTTGTGGTCACGACGGACGCATCGACTCGTGGCTGGGGAGCAGTGTGCGAGGGCATGCCGGCTTCGGGGCTGTGGTCAGAACCCCAGAGCCGGTGGCACATAAACCGCTTGGAGCTGGAAGCAGTGTTCTTAGCTCTAAAGGATTCGTTGGTTGGCCGACAGATGGATTGTGTACGGCAGGTTCGATCAGTTGTGGGTGGTTATCTGATTCGCACCGACAACATGTTTGTGGTCTCGTACATAAATCACCAAGGAGGCGTATGCTCCAGGGCTCTGTACAAGCAGGCAGTGAATCTCCTGCTATGGACGGACCGTCACGTTCTCTTCATCAGAGCAGCGCACATCCCCGGTCTCCTGAAATGCGAGGCGGACATGCTTTCGAGGAAGGGGATTCCTCAACTGAGAGTGGAGGTTGAACCCCGAAAAAGACGTCCGACGGTTCGGGAAATGATTTGGACACGCTACAGCGGGGAGAAAAGAAGGAAGGATGGATACAATCTGTTCGCCACGAGCGAGAATGCGCACTGCCCGCTGTTCTTCTCCCTGTCTCACTCCCCGCTGGAGGGGGACGCTCTGACATCGCACTGGCCAGCGGCCAGGCTGTACGCGTTTCCTCCAATCAAGATATCGCCACTGGTGTTATGCAAGATTATAAATAAACTAACAGCAGATCAGGGAGGTAGGGGGCTGCGAGTGATATCAGGCCCCGAAACTGGCCGACAAGCCTTGGTTCACGGAACCTGGACAGAGATGCTGGTCAGCGCCGGCCTGGCCGACCCTATCAGGTAGGATCTGCTGTTACTTTATATTGAACAACCACCCAAGTGAGCGGCTCGGTGTGGCACCCGAACCCGGAGTTATGGAGCATTCATGTGTGGCTGCTTCGGGGATATCGTCGGAGGGCTGAATGCTCTGCATTCTCGTGTTCTCGACACGCTCTCGGAGGCACGGGCGCCCTCCACGAGGACGAGGCGTTTGTATGCTCTGAAATGGGGAGTGTTTGTGAAATGGTGCCATGATGTTCATATCGACCCGGCTGCTTGCTCCGTGTCGGATGTGCTGCGTTTTCTACAGTACAGACTGGATAGTGGATCTCTGCCATCAACACTGAAAGTCTATGTGGCCGCTATTGCCTCATTTCGTTCCCCGCTGGGCGGGCAATCGATCGGTAGGCACGTGCTGGTGGTGAGTTTTCTTAAGGGGGTGAGGAGGTTGCATTCCCCACGTCCGCCTTCAGTTTCGCCCTGGGACCTAGAGGTGGTGTTAAGAGCTCTTTCACAGCCACCATTCAAGCCTTTAGCATCTGTTGATATGAAGGAGCTATCCCTCAAAACTGCACTTCTTCTTGCCCTCGCTTCGGCTAAGCGCATAGGGGATTTACATGCGTTTTCTGTGGACAGTGACTGTATTCGCTTCGGACCCGGTGACTGCAGCGTCACTCTCCGGCCGAGGCCGGGCTACGTGCCTAAATCACTATCTACCCCCTCAGAGCGCAGACTGTTTCGCTATATGCCCTGTCTTCTGAGTCATCGACCTCGCGTGATTCGGACGCTCAGATCTCGGTGTGCCCCGTCAGAGCTTGTGAATTTTCATTGACCGTTCGGCCAGCTTTCTGCAATCTGACCAGCTTTTCGTGTGCGACCCCCACATTTGGTTCGCGTTGAGATCTCAGGAGACTCTCCCGAATTCAAAAGAAAGAAAGCGCGGCGACGATAAAGCGAAACAAACAAAGAGTGACCATATCAGGATGTCGTCTTCACCACTCCTCTACCCTCATCACTTGCTCGAACATCAGTCGCGCCCAACACCGATGCCTTCCCCCCCCATTATGAAGCCTCGAAGAGGAAGAGCGGAGAGAGACAGTTGTGGAGAACAATACGCTTTTTTTTTCTCACTTGGTTGCAGGGTTTGATGAGTCTCATATAGATGATGAAATGATCGTCCATGAAGCAGATTTGCGAAGAAAAGCTATCAGGCCTCCGGGCAATCGAGGTCCAAGTGGAAGCCGAGGAGGTATGTTAATCAGGAATAGATATGCTGTGGCCGAACGCGTACAAGTCTTAGCCTCCCGAGTGCTGTCACCCGCCGTGAGTGATGCGGACACAACTGATCAACCGTGATGCTACTCTATGCGTGTGTTGCTGCCTCGAATTATCAGTATGTGTTATGCTGTTAACAACGCTATCTCTGTGCAGACCTGACAATAATGTTGTGCTTATGCGGCCGTTCTCAGCGCACGCCGACGTGATTAATGACGATATGCAAAGTTCGTATGCCTGGGCATTAGACGCTCATCGGCTTATCTCCACCTATCAGCTGCTGGGCCAACCGGCCCTAATCAAACGCGATCGCTTACTTAGAGTTGAGGGGACAATGTGGGAGGATGGATGTGTCAATCTCGCATTAGCTGACTTTTCTGTGTGTAAATGGGGTCCAAGGTCTGAATCTTACGTAGCCTCTCTCACGCCGCGGAGATTGAGATATCGGTTACCCATACGGAGGGAAGAAATAATCACCCGTGAGAGGGTATCGGGACAAGACAAAGTTGACGATAAGAAAGGGAAAACTGATCCGGTTACTGTCGTGAAACATCGGTTCCGCTGAGAGCGGGGAAAAAAAGGGAAAGAGACCCTCAAACGCGTGGTCGCACCAGTTGTTCGCGTACTCGATAGAACGGAGAGTAGAGGCTGCTTTCAGTATCAGATTCTGACGTAATTGTGATTGCACCGCATTTTATACTGCCGCTTGGGCTCGTCAGTATTTGCATGCGGTTTGCATAATTTGCGTCAATTGGCCAGTCATTTGGACTGGCGGAAGCCAATAGGACTTCAGGAAAGGTTGAAAGGGAAGGAGTTCCCACCAGTAAACACAAGGAGAAATCCTCCGTGCATGTCTCGTTCACGCTCTAGTCAGGGCCGAGGTTACGCCACACACGAAACCCCGAGCAGTTTTCTGCTCTTGACTGAATACGTTTTATAACTTTAATGGTAAGCATTAATCTGTATTTAATTTTTACAATGAACGACATACAGGGATAAAATTAAATTGTAATCAATATGTAGAAATAACGACTGGAAGAGCGGGGGTTTTTTTTATGAAAACTAAAAACTTTGCGTTTTGGAAGAAGAAAAAAGGAGATTGTTGTGTGTATATGCTGTCAAATTCTGTTCTAGAAAATCGGAAGCGGAGGCGAGAGAAACGGTCGTGTATCGACAGAATCACACTTATAAAAAAAAAAATGTCGGATTCGGCCAAGAAAATTGCAATCTGTGCATCTTTAATTTCTACTCTACAGGGTTAGGAAGAGGGCTAAGGGTAACATTTGGGACGGGGCCAGTAACTGAAGTTGTCACTGAATAGATGTTTTTCTTTTCTCCTTCATTTATCTCTGTTGAAGCAGAAAGGTCACAAAGAGTGTTCCAGTGACCATTATTGATTCTCCCTTTCTGTTCCCCTCCATCAAACACCTTTTGGAGGGAAAGTTTGGAGTTTATTCTAACTGTGGCTGCTGGTTAATGTATAACTTTGTTGTTTGAATTAAAATTCTCAATAAAACCAAAGTAGCGCCCAAAGTAGATATGGTTATGGTTATATAGTTATGATATTTCGATTAAACATGACAAGGTCAATTAATAATGGGGAAAAATGCATGGATAAATCATTCACAATAAGATCTATAAGATGCATTTAGAAAATAGGGTGAATTTTCAATTTTATGGCAACTTTCAAAATGACTTTGTTACAATAGCTATGTTTGCCCATTTTCCTTGCTGCCACTTCACCTTTTTTTTTAATTCACTTTTTTATCCATCTGACTTAAACTGGACGACATTTTGACTGTACCGTACAGGATCCAGCCATGAGAGAGGCTGTTGGCCAGGGTCCATTCTGTTGACGTGCCTCATTTTGTCTCCAAAAGGCCTCTTTGGATTTAGAAAAGCTCTCTATCCCCTCAAGAACTGAACATCCTCTGTGTAACATTGACTTGCATCAGAGCAACAAAGCCATAGGATACTCAAGCCCGTCCCCTTCTTAACCATAGAAACGGAGAACAGTAAATTGACTCATAACTCTCTTCCTTTCTCCTTGGAGTGTCTTTGCCTTGCGATCTGTTAGACGGATCGCTTTCACCCCCGTCAACCGCACAGCCAAAATTCATCTTAAAAACATGTTTTTATTTTTCCTTTTTAAATACACCCCTTTTTCTGAGACCTTTTATTGTAACAAATGAATATTCTGGCCTAATTTGATCCTCCTTTTTAATTAACGTCTCCAGTGACCCAGAGGTATATCTCATTCCTTGTGATTTTTTTTTCTTCTTCTTTCTGTGAGGGTAAAAAAAAAAGTCATTAAGCATCTCTGAGATAAATCCAGCAACCAGGTCCTGTTGCATATTGATGTTTTTTTTATTTATTTTTTTTAGCCGAGGTCAGCTTGATTAATAATGTCCTTGATGCTAAGAAATCACTTGATAAATAAAAAAGCTTCACTTGATGTGGTTTATTCACGTTTAATGGCCACGGTGCAGCGCCCGCTGTATTCCATTAATAAACTCCACATCTATGGATCTATTTAGTTTAATAATTTTTTTTTTTTTTAATTCAACCTGAGTTTTTACATTTTGTGTGAAAAATCATTCTTCATCATAAAATATGCCCCACATTAAGACAACTCTCTGGAGTGGTTCAGTCACTATGAATGTCTTTGAACTGTGATACAACTTGCTTCTTTCTCCCTTTATAGCTCTCTTTCTAGTGTTGTGTTTAACCCATTTCATACCCTGGAGTGATTCAGTGTCAGCTGTCATTTTACTATAATTGTGAGATTTCTGTTTAAAATTAATATTTTTTTGGCCTATTTGATTTATGAATGGTCTAACATTTTTAAAGCATTGTTAATTTAAAATCTGGCAACCGTTTCATTTTAATGCCCTTATATAATAGCCTGCTTTTTAAAATGTATTTCTCTATGGCCTATACCAGTTATTCTAAACCTTTTTGACTCAAAGGCCACCTGTTAACTTAAAAGCTCAAAATCCTGTTGAGAAGCACTGGCCTGCACTATTTTGTATATTAATTTAAGCAAGGATTACACCGTATCTATAAGTTGGTGTTGAAACCAATCATTAATGTCATGGAAAATTTGTATTCTACTGCATAGAACAGTATTAATCATTGCATAATTAACTATGAATGCTATTGGAGTCATATTTGCTGTTGTTGAATTAGGTTGGCTGCATGCTCTAGAATTTCAAAGTGGAAAAGATCTCTCGTGTTCACGTCCAAAATTATTCTGCCAAGCAGTTTTGCCATGTGAATTATTGACCAAATGGACAATTGTGGCATAAAGCGTTCATGCCAGTTAACGGTCAGTGGGCCAGTGGTTACAAACCAATCCTCACAATGATGTGAATTTTCTCAGCCTATTGGTGCTGCTTCTCAAAAATAGAAAGCTAAAAAATAGCCGTTTCCAAAGCCTCTGGTTTTACGGGCCAATTTTGGCCACCTTCGTAGGCAAAACCGACATAGTGTTGGCTACAGGAATACTGCATTAATATGCATATTTTTAAAAGCCAAATTAACTGCCTTGACTTGATGGATGTAAATTAATGAAACATAATCAGAAATTTTACCAAATATATATGTGGATTTTTGCCAAGTGTTCATTGGTATCATTTAAAGCTGCACGATAAATCACATGCGATTTATTTAACGCGCATCTTGTCAGTAAAGCTGGTTCTTTAATCAGCGGTAAATCTCCATCACCTGCGGGCTTTCACATGGAGCAGCATTAACTACACAGAGCCGTTGTTCACTGACAAGCTGCGCAAAACCAGCAGAATTAATAGTTTTAGCGCAGCTTGTCGGTGAACAACGGCTCTGTGTAGTTAATGCTGCTCCATGTGAAAGCCCGCACGTGATGGAGATTTACCGCTGATTACAGAATGGCTTTACTGACAAGATGCGTGTTAAATATCGCATGCGATTTATTGTGCAGCCCTAGTATCATTACACATTATTCTGAATGAAGTGCTGACAATCTGTCATTTAAATCAGGGGAAAGCCTTCTTTATTCTGCCGCAGTAATGAGCAGACTGTGAATATGTGAACGCAATCATACCAGTGCACATTGTCTGAAGTCTGAAGTCTTTCCAGGCCTGTCATGTCAGAGTCCTTCTGTCTCTGGAGATACAAATTAGTTGCACTTGCTTTTAAAATATTGAAGCATTAATTGTCTGCATTGCTAGAACTCTAACTGTTTTAATAATTAGCCTGATATTTTTGTTTTTCCAATTCTTTGAGTCCTTCCTTCACATTCACAGCTTGAGTCATTACTGTGTTCCACATACCTTTGATTATTCTCCTAACAAGCTTCCATCTCCACTATTGATTTACAGACACTATCATGGCCTCATCAGCATCAAAAATCGTTGTCTCTTCTGTTGGTCTGCAGACTGAAAGCCTTCTTTTCAAGGGGGTGGTTTGCTCTAATATCTTTCAGCCCAATAAGTACCTACATGTCAGACTTTCCCCTCCATTTATTGCATTTCTCACTATCTTTCTTGGCAGCCTGATATTTTTTATTCATGTGCTGGTTTTATATGTGGATTGTAGCTTTTGTGTAATGGTTAAACTGAGGCAATTGATATGATGGTTGTTCATCATCTGAATAACGATGCATATTATTGTTAACAGGGCAATTGCGGAGTTATGCAGTGCTGGGATTGGCAGTTTATGCTAGAGTAGAGTTATGGAGTGGAGTGGGTTTGCTACATTCAAGCCAGTTGGATAAATGAGCTTTTTGCCTAATTTCACCTTGTAAGGGCCAGCCAAGATCTATTATAGTACTAAATTATAATCTCTTATGATCAAGCCGAAAACAGTTGAATGTTCTGATGCACCTACTCATTTTGTTTTCCAGACTTTACAAAAATAGTAAAGTCATCAAGAATAAAAATAACACACATAAAACAATATAAATTCTTAAATGCCAAGAATTAATTAGTCTAGCCTGTTTTGAGTTAATGAAGGAAACATTGTAGCGCACCTCCCATCCAATAAATCACAATAAGCTTTGCTACTTTTGATATAAAACAGTCTCGGGATTTTTCAAATTTATCCATTTTAACGTATTTTAAACAATAACCCCAAATTTTTGGCGCTTTTTAAATGGGAGTGGACAGATAGAGGAGTGTGGCTAGATAGAGGAGAAGAGAAGAGGCAGTGTGAAGCACTTCCAAACTGATCATCTCCTCCACTTTAATACCAGTTTCAGCACGAAATAACATGACTGACCATCCACTTATTTTAATCAGAAAGAGTATACTCACACAAATCCATATCCTGTCTCATGTAATCGCTCAATCTGTGTTTCATCTGCGCAAAGACGCCAATATGCTTGTCATGTTCACAATAATGCGTTACATTTACCCACAGAAAAAACATATTCGGTGACAAAAAACTTTAGTCATCTAAACAAAAGCTGCCTCTATTTAGAGCATTTTGCTAAATATATGCACCATATAACATATTCATTATAATTTTTTACTGTTCTTCAATGTTTAAGTTTTTAACAGCCACAGAAATGTTATACCGTATGATTGAATTTGCAAGCGTTTGTACAAATCAGTTAAATTTACCTTCAATATTGTAGTAATTTAGTGCCAACTGACTCATGATATTTTTCCCTTGAGAAAATTTGGCATGCACTCTACCTGATAATGCTGCTATATATCCAAAATATATTCTATATCGAATTGATCGCCTCAGAAAATCGAATCAAATCGCAAGTTTGTGAATGAGAATCGAATTGAATTGTGAAATTTGTGTCAAAACCCAGCCCTACTTATTAGTACTTAAATCCACTTTTCAGAT
Organism: Sinocyclocheilus anophthalmus; assembly: GCA_018155175.1. Taxonomy (NCBI): domain Eukaryota; kingdom Metazoa; phylum Chordata; class Actinopteri; order Cypriniformes; family Cyprinidae; genus Sinocyclocheilus; species Sinocyclocheilus anophthalmus. The sequence continues at coordinate 53,985 of JADLZN010007622.1, read as the reverse complement.
ATGGTAACTTGTCATACGTATGTTGAGATATTTGTTATATATTAATTTGTTTGACACTTTTTTTTTATTCTTAATTCCGTTTTAGTAGTTGTCTGAGCCCTCATTACATTGAAGAGTTCACCCCAAAATTTAAATTTTCATTTTTACTCACTACCATGTTGTTCGAAACCTGCATGACTTCTGCAAAACTAAAAAATATATATTTTTAGGCATGTTAGTAACAAACCTTTTAATGTATAGCCATTGCATTTCTCAAAATATCTTGAAGATGAGAAAATTGACCTTTTTGGGTAAACTTTGCTTTCTTTTTTCTCAATTCCCCCCCCTGTCTAGCTTGTACTAATTCTGAACAATGTCTAAAACTTTGTATTTCGAGCACTTGTTTACTTGCCTCTTTATGATGAATCGCTTGTTGTAGGGCTGCACAATTAATCGAATGCGATTGTCATGCGCATTTTGTTAGTAAAGCCGGTTCTGTAATCAGCAGTAAATCATCATCACATGCTTTCAGATGGAGCAGAATTTACTACACAGAGCTGTAGTTCACTGACAAGTTACGCAAAAAAATCGCAGACTATTTTATTGCGCGATTCTGAAATCGAAGAAATTGTTCGCGATAATGACAGCTGTTTGCATAGCTTCTCGGTGAACTACGGCTCTGTAAAGTAAATGCTGCTCCATCTGAAAGCATTTGAAAATACCACATTTAAAAACATTTTTACTCCAAACTCACTTCATAACGTCAGTCGAGTTTTTGAAATAAATCCTTCTGTGAGATGTTGTGGCTTCTTACACAGAATAAGGCATGTAACATATTTCATAGTATTTAAGCATTGATAAAGGCATTGCATTATAAATATATTTTATTTTAATGAAAATTATAATAATAAGAGCTCAGATAAACCGTATATTGCCATAGTCGTGTGTTTATTAGTCACGTTGAATCGATGAAAGCAGTTGAATCTTCTGTTTAGGCATTTTCTGGGTTTCTTCTGCGAAGCGTATTTGGAGTTTTGGTGCGAGAGCGCCCTCTGGCCTTTGGATGGATTTACTGCTGATCACAGAACCGTGCTTCTCTGAAAGATACGCATGACAATCGCAGCTTCTCGCGATCTCGATTCCATTTCGATTTAACGTGCAGCCCTAGCTTGTTGTTGTCCTCATTTGTAAGTCGGTTTGGATAAAAGCGTCTGCTAAATGAATCCAGTGCCTGCCAATATTCATCCCCTTCATTTTTTTCACATTTTGTTAATTTGCTGCCTTATGCTAAACTGCTTTAAATTACTTTTTCCCCCTCCATCTACACTCCATTACCATACTTGTATAGCAAAAACGTTTTTTTAAAACATTTGAAAGTGATTAAAATAAAAAACTTAAATAATTCTATTCAGTGTTTCCCTAGGGTTACGGCTTCAATACAACAAATGTATTTATGTCCTCATTAGTGAGACGGCAGACGCTAATATCACCGGGAGCTTTTCAGTACGAGTACTACACAAAACCGCTCGTCTGCGCCATTCATTAACACGTAGACACGCAGAATTCCTATTTAAATATGAATCGTTTTGCGCCTTAATATTTACAAATACTAGTGGAAATGGACTCACTTGTGTGTGTGTGTGTGTGAGCACGCGCATCGGTCGGAACTCTGCTGTGCGTGATACAGAGAGCACGACCATAACATAGAGACCGAAATGAAATGCCGTCGTATAAATAAGATAAATAACATAAGGCTATTTAGTTTTCTTAATAAAAGAACAAGGTATATACCTGTTCTATAGGAAAGGTAACTTTAAATGACTTCTGTTGTGATCCGGCGCTATAAGAAAATATAATGAAATAAATTAACTTGACCGTCAAGGGGGTGCGGGGGGTGCCGATTGGGGTGCGGCCCGCCCCCCTATATAATGGCAGGGGAAACACTGCCGTTGCATAAGTATTCATACCCTTATCTAGGACAGTTTTTTTTTTTTTTGGTTCAACTTAGATCAGGGCAGTCATATGCTGTAGATGTTTACTACACTCAGTTGAAGTTACCTGGCAACTTCAATGAATGGGTATGATTTGGAAGGCACACAATTCTTAATAAGGCTAACAGCTGATCATGCATCATCAGAGCAAAAACCAAGGCCCTGAGGTCCAAAATAACTGGGGGGGCTGTAAGCTCAGAACAGGTTTGTGTCAGCCACACATCTGCAAGAGTTCATAAAAAAAATGCTTCATTGTAAGCATGTAGTCTCTGTTACCCTTAATGGAAGAAGTTTGAAACAACCAGGACTCTTCCTAGAGCTGGCCTCCTGGCCAAACTGAGCAATTGATGGAGAAGGGCCTTGGTTAGAGTGGTGAGCAAGAACATGATGGTCACTCTAGTTGCTCCATGATCATATATGCAGATGGGATAAATCTAGAGAAGGACACATATCACTGTAACACTCCACCGATCTGGGCTTTATGGCTGTGTGGCCAAACTCAATTCTCTCCTCAGTGAAGACACATGAAAAACACACTTGGAATCAGCAAAAAAGCACCTAAAGGACCCTCAGACTCTGAGAAACAAGAGTCTGGTCTGATGAACCTCAATTCCAAGCATCATTTTTGAAGGAAACCAGGCATTGCTCATCACCTGAAGAGTACCACCTCAAAAGTAAAGTGTGCTGGTAGCAGCCTCATGCTGTGGGGCTGTTTTTCAGTGGCAGGGACAGAGGGACTCGTCAGAGTAGAAGAAAAGCTCAATGCACCAAAATATTGAGATATAATGAAAACCCAGTCCAGAGCATTCAAAACCTCAGACTGAGCAGAAGGTTCACCTTACAACAGGACAATGACCCTAAACACAGCAAGAGTGGCTTATAGACAAATCTGTGAATGCCCTTGAGTGGCCCAGCCAGAGCATGAGCTTGAACCCAATCAAATAATTCTGGAGAAACTTGAAAATGTGCATTTGCTCCCATCTAACCTGACAGAGCTTGAGAGGTGAAGAGGTGAGCAGAAGAATGGCAGATAATTGCCAAATGATGATGATCAAAGCTTGTCGCATTAAACAAAAAAGACTTGAGACTGTAAAGGTGCTTCAGCGAAATATTTAGTTATGCAATGTACTTATTTCATTTTTTTATTTTTTTAATAAATGTTACGAAGTTGTGACAATTCTGTGTTTGCTTTGTCAGTATGGTGTATGGAGTGTAGATTGATGTGGAAAAAAAGTAATTTAAAGCAGTTTAACATAAGGCAGCAACATAAAAAAAATTGAAAAAATGAATGGGGTATGAATACTTTCGCAAGGCACTGTAAATGTAAGAACTGTCCCTTTAAAAGTGTCACATTATTATAACACTTTAATTAGCCTTAAGTAATACACTTTGATGTCCATTGAAGCCAGAACAGTAGCATGAACAGCCTTTGTGTTTAAGCAGGTAATGACATTGGCAGATGCTCTGTGATTTATCACATACTGGTGGCATGAAACTGTAACCACCCTCCATTCACACAGCCCAGCCCCCAAACCATATGCTCATATAGCTCTCGTAGAGGCCTGGGGTATATGAGCCATGGTAGGAAAGCTTGACGGGAGAAAGGAAGTTAAAGAACAATGAGACACACCGCACTGAGATGAAGGATGGGGTGTACGTACATGTACACCCCATCCTTCAACAGTGGCCTGGGATGGTTATCAGTGCTTCAGCCAAAAAATCAGGCCTGTCAGGAAGGAAGGAAGGGGATCCATGGTTGGTCAATGCTTTGCTTGTGTGGATACAACAACAATAGCAACGTTTGTAGCATTTACGGTTCCAAGCACCACACCCATGTCAAATACCAGGCATGAGGAAATGGTTTGGTTGGTATACATAAGATTATAATGTCGATCGTTACCATATGCAATCATTGAGGTATATCACTTCTTATATAACCTCTTATTCCTCTTATATGTGTCTATAACTTACATTCCAGAAATGTCTAAAGGCTGTGTATTTTTCTCCAGTAATGTACTATAACTTGGTGCTCACTGAAGTTGAAACAATTTGCCCTCTCAGAGTAATTGGTTGAAATGAGGGATTACTGCCCTGCCAGAACTTATTGCACGTCATCTGGAAAGGTAGACAGCCTTGTTGACCCCTCAGGGCATGTGTCTGCATTTAGGCGGCTCAGTAGGCAGGGAATTCACAGGCACCTCTGCCAGTTCAGGAAATAACGCGACCTATACATTTTAATGATGGGAAGCTCCTCAGTTTTGTGACACTCTGAGGGCCACTGATTAGCCAGTAATTGGTGTCATTTGCATAGCTTTAAATAAAAAAATCATTAAATTACCTTCATGCAATTCCAACATATTTTCACTTGAAACATAAGATCTTAGGTAAAGTGTTTCAGCTGCTCTTTTCAGTATGATGAAAGTAGATAGTAGTATCACTTAGGGCTGGGCGATATCACAATATTATCATATATCGACGATGTCTCATAAGTATCGCAATGTCGCTGTCAACTATCAGGTAACAGACGATTATCGGGAAAAAATTACAAATGAAAAACCTAGTAAGTTGCAAAAAATATTTTACATAGCCCCATAGTCACCATACAGGTTTTCTTGCATGCAAGAATGAAATAATTTAGTAGGAGGGTTGGGAATCGAAAAGCTCCAATTTTGGAAATCAGATCAGATGCATAAGGTCAGGAACCAAATTACTTGTTATAAAATTACATTTTGATTCTGCGTCTCGATTTCTGTATGCGCATTTAATGTGATTTCAAAAGATTCAACTGCAAGAAGATGAAATAGAACTGCTTTCTGCACTCGCGCGCTGCTTTTTGTGCTGCACACACATACACAAAGCGCATGCACAAAAGCCGCCTCTTATATACGCAAACACTGGACTGAGCTCTCTTTCTCACATTCTTACACATTCAAATGGACAAATAAACACAGAATTATATCAAAATATCCCATAAATACAATCGGTTATGTCTTAAGTGAACATAAAGAGTTAAGAAAGAAAACAAGGGTGTATTGGATCCTTGCATTGACAGTAGCCACTGCCGCCAGTTATTATAATGTTAATCAAAGAACAAAAGAAAAGAAAATCCCTCACTGATCTTGACTGAATCACTTCTGTAACCTCAGTTTATATTTTATTTGCCTGTTGTTCGGCGCTGACTACTGTAATGGCAACGTGCATCTGTGTATGCGATTATTTTGGAGATGCGTTCCAATATAATTTTTTTTTATTTAGGGTATAGGCCTATTCTATTTTGATATGCAGTTTAATAAAAGTTAAACAGAAAAAATACAAATAGTAGTACTGCATGTGTTTCTGAATATTTATTCAACAGACTGTATAATGATGAAAACCAACAAACACGAGTTATAATTAAAATACGCAAATTCCTTCAGCACATATTTCAGTGCAATATTTTTACAGATTTTGTAAACCGTGTATAGAATATAATTGTTTAATTAAGCTGAGATATAGCACTAAACATTTTTAATTCATTTGCAACAAAGCTATAAAGTTTTGTTGCAAACGGATGAAGACATAGTAGGCTTCTCAGCTCGACCCTCAACATGTACGTGTTCGGAGATTCTGCAGCCCAACACTGCATATTATATTGTGTTTTGATTAATAAAATAAAAATTATAAAAATAATTCTAATTAAATGAAGCAGTTATTTTTATTTAGTTAAAAACGGGCCGAAAGAGACCTCCGAACTAGTAGGCTACCAGAAAGGAAAAAAAAAAACTTAACTTTTTTGCTCAGAATTCATTTTTAACCCCTGCATGATTTTAGTCATACATGATAAATATCAAATACGTTATAGCTTGACTACAAGTTTAAAAACAACACTGCAATTTTTATAATTAAGGAAATTAAACTTACCATCATGAAATGTGTCTACACAGGCGATAATTCCAAAAAGAAAGAGAAACATCGGAAAATGGGCATATTTTATTAAAGACATTATTATATGACATCAGTATGCATTTATCATTCTTACAATCACCACCAGAATGTCCAACTTCACCATGATGCACTTAAAATTGGGTTCTATTATTTTTCCTCAACAGTTCTCCTCACAAAACGAAATTCATTTCAAACACAAATTTGATAAGAACAGAGTGGAAATTGTTAGCAACACCAAAATAACAGCAAAGCTAATGTTTTCTGTTAGTTTAAGCACAAACTAAGAAAAATAAAACCAAACTCTGTGGCAATAATTAAAACCAAACTGAACATGGTGTGTGTTTATGGTACGTGTCGGCAATGTTGTCTCGGCAGGGCGTGGGGCTTTAGACGATATTATCGGATATCGCGATATTTTTAAAGGTGATTATCGAGAAGATATTTTTGACATATCGCCCAGCCCAGTTCACTACCATTTTATAGACTAACGTTCATTTTTTTTATATATATTCCACGCAAGGCTGAATATTATACAGTGTTAACATTGAAAATGTAATTTATTCCTACGATGGCAAAGCTGAATTTTAGTAGCCATTATTCCAGTCTTCAGTGTCAGATGGTCTTTAAGAAATCATTCTGATATGGTGATTTGCCACTCAAGAAACATTTTATTTCTTTTGATTAGAATGTTCAATAGAATTACATTTTATTTATTTATTTAAAAAATAGATTTTTTTGTATCAGTGTAAACAATGTTTACTCACATTTTTTTGATCAATTTAATGCATTCTTGCTTAAGAAAAGTATTAATTTCATTAAAAAAAAAAAAAAACTGACCCCACACTGTAAATGGATCATTTTGTATAAGGTTCCAGAAAAGTCCCCCCAACGATATGATCGTTATCGCGATATAATTTTCCATTTTTACAATGAAGAGTTCGATAAATGTTCGATATAATGTTTATGCGCCAAAAGCAGAATGAAACGGCACGACTCATTTGAAGCGTGCCACTCGGACGCGAGCTCACTAGAGCAGATGCGGTTTACTCGGCCACGTGAGCACTAAGCAGCGCTGTGTGATCCAGTGTGAAGCGCTTGAATTCAGCGATGAACACAAATTACTCTGTGATTTAAACTAGTTTAAAGCCAAACATGAGAAACACTGTGTGCAACGAGACAGTCAGAAGGCTTTTCAATCTACACATCGCCATCATTTACCATGGATTTACTGTAGTAACACTCACTGCACCATGGTATTGTGGCCATATCGCCCAGCCCTATATACAAGTAGTTTATAGTGTACTATATAAAACTTATATATGACTTATATTCCTAACAAAAAGATATCTTCAGAAGACATGGACTATAGCACCTTTTATTGGAAAAGAGCAGCATGGTTATTCTGCCTTACATCTCCATTTGTGTTTAAAAAAGAAAAAGTAATATGTTGATGCAGTGAATTGAGGATAAGTAAATGTTCCTTCAGTAACAATTTAAGCAATTCCTTCAGTAATCTGAAATAAAGGCCCTATCTCATTCCTGTCATTGCCGAGTTTTTTTGTGATACAGCACTGCCCTTAATATTTTCACATATTGTAAGCGAGCGGAGGAGGCAATTTTTGCAAGCAGTGTAACTGAACGAGCACAAGCCGCATAGGCTCTTTTATGACCATGGCAGATGCAGCCCTACATGCTCCTTCTGGTGTCCCTCCAATGCTAATTGATTATATGCACCAATGAAAGTCTCTAAGCCACAATAACTTCTCTTGCTGAGGCCACAATTATTATAATGATATGGGCTTGGTGTTTAAGATTTGATCATATGTTAATTGGGGAGAATGACAATGTAACCTATATGGCTTTCAACCATCGCTATGATTAATGCCTCCATATTCTCCAGCGTACATTTTCCCAGTGGCTGGGTTATCATTCTCTTTCTTTGCCTGAAATACTGTAACGGTGTATTTGAAAAATAGTTGAAAAGAGAAGCCTGTTTTTGAACTTGGGCCACTATATCAGTTGATTTCCAACTCATGCTGAGCCTCTGTAGGATCTGCAACCAAATGTTTGCAGTCCGAAGGGTTTCAATTGGATGGTCACTTAGCCTTTGCTGAGTTCACAGCATAGACAGGACAGCATGTCTAATAAACTAGCCTGGAACACAACATTGAGTGAGGACTTTTTATTTTAATTGATCTGTCAGATTTGTTGTAGGAATCTGTGACACTGTGTGTGTGTGTGTGTGTGTGTGTGTGTGTGTGTGGACTGTTAAAAATTAATTTTTTTTATTTATTATTGGGCAAATGTTTTAATTGATCATTGGTTTTTGTGTTTTATTTATCATCATGCCAAATTATTATTTTTTTGCAATTTTTCATTTTGTTGTGGCTTGTTTCCATTGTGTTGTGCTAATTTTGTTGTGTTGCGGCTTGTTTCCATTGTGTTTGTGGAGATTTTGTTGTGTTGTGCACTACTGGGCCACCATAGGTAGGTTTTGTTGAGATAATAACCTGTATGAGCTCATTGATGCGGTGCAGGTCATCGTCAGCTCCAGCTCTCTTCTTTGGGATGAGGCCTTCCTGCAGGGTGGTCAGCCGGCTGTACACGTCATGCTCCAAGTTAGTCTGTGACCAAACAAGAAAGAGATTCATTCAAATGTTATCTATACGCAGCATTAACTGCATCAATAACAGGCTGTTAGCATAATATATAATACAGTGAAATATATAAAACGCAGTGAAACTCTAATTAAGCCACTGTAGAGACTTCTGGTGGAAATGACACTGAAATACAGCTGCAGAACCCACCATATGGCATACAACATGCCATTGCCTAATACATACGTTTATAGTAATGGTTAATTTATTGATGACTTATACCCTGTTTGAAAACTAAAGTCTTCATAGAGAAGATTGTTTATAAAAATAATTATTATTAGTATTTGTTTTTTGGTCCATTTTACTTAAAAGAGCATTATAATGCGATTTTCAGTGTCATTGATATACTATTTTAGTTTGTATTAATATTTTGAATATTTTTACTATATACTGAGTTTTCATTTTAATTTAAACATTTTAATGTATATTTTTTTTGTCTTTTTAGTTTTTTTGTACTTTTAGTTAGTTTATTTCAAATGTTTTTTTTTTCAGTTTTATTTTTTTATTAATGGTTTTTGGTCAACAGTAATAACTTTGTTTCAATGTCTTTTTTGTTTGTTTGTTGTTGAACTGGCTTCATACACTCAAAAGAATAGCCATTGTTCTCTTGTAATTGTGCTATATTGCATAGGCACCAACCATTTCTTCTCCTTTTAGATAAATTGTGTTTTTGTCAGCAGTGTACTGTACATCTAATGAGCATTTATGAAAACCCACAAATGCATACATGGGAAACTTACGCAAATGCAAATTTCCTCTAATGGTTTCTCTGTTTGATATTTTGTGACTACAGGGTTCAGGAGGTATTGAAATCTAGATGATTATAATGGGAAATGGGGAGTAACCATGGAAACCTCACAAAAGTCTGTAGAATAACAGTAGGAGATATAGAGAACAGTACGGAACAGCTCAAGCCTCTTTTGATTAACTCTCAAGGCAGAAACATCATGCCTCTCGAGTAGAGCATTTATTCAGCAAATCTGTATGGTTTCCTCCGAAAGGACCTCTATTCAATCGCACATGAAATACTCTTTCATTCCAGAGTCACGGCGAAGTCTCTTGAACTTGAATTACATTTTGCAATATTAGGTTTTCAATTAATGCTTCTCACATGTTACAGCTGCAATTTTAGTATCTGTATCACTGAAACTTATCTTGGTGACTTTTGCTCATTTCATATAATGGCTTAGCTTGTTTTTTCGTAATTGACTGTTTCAGTGACTTTCGAAGGAAACTGAGCTGAATGCTGAACCTTACAGAAAATGTGCGTATATTTAACATTGAGATAGTGGTGGCTCTTAACACTGGCTGAGTGTCAAGAGAGCTGCTTCATCCGTTTGCAGCGGGGTAAATCCTGCCTGCTGACTTCTTTGATACATTACTCACTCACAGCATCGGGGGCTTTGAAAACGCTCCAATTACATGGCTTCCATTCAGAGGCTTGCATATCTTCATGCTTCGTCTGTTGTGCACTGTCAGGGCTCTGTTTAGGGGAGAAGTAGGACGAGGGAGATGGGGACGACTGGATGATAGTGTAACACCATTGAAAAATGTCGGTGGCAACTAGTTGCTTCTTAAAGGAGTTTACCACCTCTGGGGTTTTGCCAATAAAAGTTTGTCGCTTTAAAATCAATATAACAAGGTCCAGTTTAGTGAAATAATGTGAGCCAATGTTCAAATTTAATTTGATGATTAAATTGATCAAATTAAGCTAAGATTTAGAAACCCACACCACTATATATTATATATATATATATATATATATGTACCTACAAGTCTTACTACTTTCTTTTTTGTTGTCCGAAATAAAAATGTTACTTAAAAATCAAAAGAATAATTTATTGTAATGAATAATCTTTTGTACTATATCTTATTATATCTTAAAAAAAAAAACATCTGACCATTGTATCAAAGACACATAATATTTAAATATGTTTTGTTTACACAAATAATACAATTTTGTCATTTATGCATCATGTCATTCCAAAACCCACAAGACATTGATTCATTTTTGGAAAACAAAAATATTTATAATATTTACTCTATGCATTAAAAGTCCAAATATCCATAAAAATAGTACAAAAATAGAAAAAGATATAAATTCATGTGCATATACACACCTTACCTTAGAACCTGGTCTGTTTGCATACAAAATACATACACATCTTCTAATCATTTGTGAATGAGGTTATTATCTCTTATGTTCTTACTTATCTCTTAAATCTGTATTGACAGCTTTATTCGAGTGGAGTGAAGGAGGCCAGCCTCCAATCACTCCTTCTCAATTACAAACAAATTATCTTGACCGAGTGTTTCTGATGAGGTTTTCAATCTGCTATTATTGGCCTGCTAGAAGATCTTTAATTGAGTGATACTTGAAAATTAAGTGCACCAAGATGTGTGATTGAGTGATTAAACTGTTTATTTAGAGATACTTATTATCATTGGCATTTTTTCCAAGTCAAGAAAATTAAACAACAGCTGGTCACTACTATTAAAGGCACTGCTTTAAGTTCAGATGTGTTTTAGAATTGGTATTCTAATTCACATAGCATATAGCATTCATAGCATTTGCACCAACCGCGCAATCTGTTTGCAATGTGAAATTGCAGAATGTTATATGCAAAGCATCACCTTGTGTCATCCGAATATTTGTAGTCTGCCAAACCACATGATGATGATGATGATGACACCTGAATGTTAGATACTCTTCATACCAATCTGTTTATATTTCATAGAGAAATGAGCCCTCTGGTTTTTCGTCTTAGACAGATGTCTGTTGCTGACTCTTTACTAAAATATTTAACAAGACACTTTATAAGAGATCACTCTCCATCCATTCTAAATGACACCATTTTGATGTTGGCTCACATAGCCAAGAGTGCTCTGTGGGGAGAAAAAAAAAGTTGCTTTAGACCAGAAACATACTGGTATCTGGAGATTTTTTTACATGGAGAAAAGTTATTTGATTTGACTTAGACTTTTTTCCTCTTTTCCATGTTTGGCTTCATTCCATTATTGATTTTGAAATGGATGATCAAATTATTTTTGGGATACTCTTCAGTCTTTCAACCCCGGTTTGCACAGATTTGTCAGGTTTTTAGTCGTTCTGTGTCACTTAATTCAGTTGTTAACTATAAATGAAGAATACTATAACAAAATAGAAAATTCTTTTAACAAAATATGCTATATGTGATTCATTCACACAATTATGGCTGGCACATAGTGGATAAGACTAGGGATGGGCATTTTCCCAAAATTTTGCATTCGAATATTTGGGCTCATATAAAAAATATTCGAATATTCGTTTATTTAAATGAGGTTTAATGAGAAAGACGTTATTTTTAATTATCACGATTTCTGAACAAGCTTATGATTAGCCGTTACACAACAATGTTCTACAACAACATTACGTTATATCACAAAGTTTTATTTTGGTTGAAAACGTGTAAACAAAAAAAATACATAAAAAAATCAAGCAGACTGTGCCAATTACAGTACAGAACGTAGGCTATACATACACTCGAGTCGGCCTATATTTTTTTGTGTTTACATTGTTTCACGTATTAGTTCTGAGAGAAACAATAATATCCACATGCTCGGTTGAAAGTTTGTTCCTCATTCTGATAACATAAACCGCTGAACAAGATTTCTTTAGCGCTTTGGTGTTAAACCACTCTCCCTCGGGAACCTTGATATTTTATATATGTAGGGCATCAGATGCGCGCTCTTCTCGCTCATCTGAGTACAGCTGCGCTTACCTGTAGTTGTGAATGCAGTGATGGACAGCTGTCTTTTCTCGGTCCACTGGTGTTTGGATTTCATGTGATTTCTCATTGTGGTGATATGATAATACGTCAGTTTCACTAATTCATTTGATCAGAAGTAATTACATTTAGTAAGATCATTTAGATCAAAGTAAATCCAATCTTCCCGAGGCAGATGACATTCTGTGATCAAATACAATCAATTTGTTAACACGCTCCACAGTGCAACCCAGTGCATTTAGTTATGACTGACTTTTAGTTTGCATGCTTAGGATTTATCATTAGGATTTATGGCCAGCAAAGCAACATGTAGTAAAATTCGAATAGTGTTTTTATTGTTCGAATAATAATTACAGACCGAATATTTGAATGTTCGACTATTCGTGCACACCCCTGGATAAGACTGTCTGCCTGTAGCTTTTGCACATCATTGACAGCTCAAAGGAAATCAAAGAAATTTGTACCCAAACCATAGTATTTATCAGTTTCCATTGTCAGTTCAGATTTTAGCAGCCAAACCCTTAACATGAGAGAAAGATTTCTTCCAAGATTTTGTCCTGCCTTCTTTGTGTTTCCTATGAGACTTTTGATATATCTCTCTTTAAGACAGATAAGCTTGCAAGTGAGGCCGGTCAGCTTCAATAATAAAAACGCCAATTTCTCTGAACCCAGAGGGACGGGGAATGCTGTGGTCATCACTTTCATTCCCACAGCAGATCCCCATGGTTTTCATGGTTTTAAGTGTTGGATTTGATTTCACAGCAGAAATGTGGAGCTGTAGCGTTGACGGGCCCTTGCTAACTTTATGAATTGCAGTAAGCAGACTGCCAATAGCCATCCAGACTCCACACTAATAATGGCTGTGGAGACACTCACAGCCTTTCTGCTGAAGGCCAGATTTATTTATTCTGCCTTATACCACTCAGCGATCATACAGCTGTTGTCACAATACCAATATTTTAGTATTTGACACAAACACATTGAATTGGAAAACATACAAGGAATAATAGACGGCTGCATGTCTATTTTGAGACATAATGTATGTTGTTCTGTCCATATCGGACTGCTGTTATAACCACAGTGGTTTATTAAAATGTATAATATTATATAATATTTTTTATATGATAGAGCATTATCATAGCATGAAGCAGGAAGACAATAATAACATTTCGCAAGAAATATGCCACTAGATTATTGGTTGCGCAATATAAAGCTGAAAGTGGGCACTTTCCTGAAGTGATCTCATCTGCTTTACTACATAGCAATTTTAAAATGCATAACAAAAGAACCTTATGTGTTTTGTCTTCCAAATAACACTTCATCTCCCTTTCAGTGGAAATTGAAGGCACTATATATTCATAGATGCTCAAATTGAGAACTCATTCAGCTGAGGAGGCTATCTGAAGGAAGTATGATGGCCATTCTGTTTATATAGATAGCAGATGTGAGAGCAAGGTCAGAGAAATTTTTTTTAAGATTTCATATGTTTTAAGGCAGAGAGCATTTAAGAGATTATGCCTAGAGCAATTTTGTGTTTGTTCTGCACAACTATGGTCAAAATCTGGTGTGCATTACGACTCCCACACAAGGAGAAATCCCTCTGGCTCTCAAGCAGCTTTTAATTGGCTATGCAATGAAGGGCTGTTATGCTGATCTAGGGCCTATTTAAACAATAAAAGGTTGGGCTTTGTTTATAAGAGGGATTTCATCCATATGGGTCTCGTGTAAAATCTGAAAAAATTATCAGGAGCGGAAAGCCCACTTATAAATTTATTTTTAGAGTGTTATGAATGTGAGATGTAAGCAGAAGTCGTGCACTCAATTTTGTTGCGTTGCACATTGAACAAAAAAAGTTATTTATCATTGGAGTATTGTCATGATATGCCTGTTTGTATGCTGTTGTCCTAGTTGTTTTGTTGCTGATTTTGAACTGAATTTATTTGGTCTTTTGTTATTCTGTACTGAAATTAAGGCTATATTTGATGGACTTGTTTTGTGATGCATTGACAAATATAAAGATATAATATAAATTCTGGCCAATACTAATAAGCTGGAAATTATTTTCATGCTCTGGCCATTAACTGTAAACAAACGGCTGTTAAAGGGGTCATATGATGCGATTTCACTTTTTCCTTTCTCTTTGCAGTGTTACAAGCTCTTGGTGCATAAAGAAGATCTGTAAAGTTGCAAAGACTAAAGTCTCAAATCCAAAGAGATATTCTTTATAAAAGTTAAAAGTCAACCACGCCTAAAAGGCTCGTTCGAACACGCCCCCACATGTCTACGTCACGATGTGGGAAGATTTGCATAACGCCGCCCAAATATTTACGCAAAGAAAGAAGGCATAACTTTTATTCTCGCTGTAGTATTGTTGTTGTTGCCAAGCCGCCGCCATTTTGTGAAGATGCTGTGTGTTTCGTTGCAAAAGCAAAACTACTTTGTTTGCCTTCCAAAAGAGGACGATCTCCCGCTTCATCCTGCCTGGAGCTGATCCGTGCTGGTCAATGAGGAAATACATCAACTTCGCGCTGTCGATCGCCGGATCGGCTTTCATCGTGGATGAAGCAGAGTCCAGCCCGGGGTTGTCACATGCGGTTGCCGCAAGCCCGCACGCCGCCGCTGAGTTTCTCAGGCAGCCCTCCCTCCGTCTCACTCTAGGCCGCCACTCCCTCCTAGCCGCCGGCCACCGCCACTCTAGGCCTCCGCTCACTCTATCCCCTGTTGTTTCGTTGTGAAGCGAACTACTCTTTGTTTGGCCTTCCAAAAGAGGACACGACTAGATATCAGTTGTTAAGTTGTATTTACAACACTTTTCCAGAACAGTTTAACCCAAATATTCATATGTGTCCAGCACATTTATGTAGGACGTTTCCTGATCCTGGTAGAGGAGACTACATTCCGGCTGTTCTGCCTCACAGACTGCAAGTACGTTTTTGATATTTTAGAATTTGCCACTGACTATTCAAACGTGAGTTTTGAGCAGCGTAGAATAGCACTTGTAGTTTGTCATTTCTCCAATCACAAACGCAACATGTTTTTATGCTTACGCGATGCAACGCAACTCGTAAAAAGTAATTATGTCCCCACTGGATGCAACAAATGCCTCGTTTATAATGGGTTTTATTGTTTTTGTCTCGTCGCTGCGGCCGGACAGGGAATCAACATATGGTAAGGGGCATAACATTTCCGTCACACGCTTGAGGTATTTGGCCAATCACAACGCACAAGATAGCTGGTCAATCAGAGCCCACCTCGCTTTTCAGACCGATGAGCTTTGTAAAATCGACGCATTTCAGAAAGGCGGGGCATAGAGGACAAAAACAATAATGTACAGTATTTTTCTAATATGTGCTTTTTTTGCAACATCATATGACCCCTTAAAGGTCAAGCAAATACGTTTGAGCTTCTGTTTACTATTTGTACATTGATAAATGTTTATATGTGAATAAAAGTGTCAAAGTTTTGGTGGAATGGACTTTCAATAGAGGGACAAAAGTCTAAAAGTAAATAAAGTTTAAAATTAGATCAATTTAAAAATAAAAGACTAAAAACTAAAATCAGCCTTTTTAAATGCTATGAGTTTATGCCTTACAGCTTTAATATGTATAATTATAAAAAAATTATTTTAATCGTTTTTTTTACAATCACATTTACAATTAGTAGTGTTTTTAAAGTTTAACTTAAAAAGTAAAGGTAATCTATATGCACAATTAAATATTCATTATTGACCGATATGATTCAAAAAATAATAATAAATCAATAAACAAACAATTAACCCAGCACACCTGCAGGATGATCGACGGGTGCATTGGGCATAGGCTAAAGCCAAAAATTTTGCACAACATCCCCATCTTGTAAAAAGTATGAAAAATTAATTATTTTTCAAGCCAGGAAAGGGCCAATATCTCTTATAGTGCAGAGCATATTGTGCATTCCTAGTTTTGCTTTCTGCTTTGTAACATTTATTGGCCTTGCTGTTTGTTTTGAGACCCTCGCTCGTGCATCATTAAATTTTTTTCATATTCAGAGTCAAGAAATAGTGGGGAACTTGATTCAGTCATAGCTCATTATACAGTCATTTCAGTTTCCTGTGGTCTTAGAAGATTCATCTTGTTTTTCTCACAGAAGTAGTGATTCACAGCACTGCGGCTAAATATCATCTCTGCCTACCTGTCAGAGACTGTTTCTCTGATTTTCCTTAAAGGAAGGGGTGTGAGGGCTGCGGTACTTCCTCTTGCCACGTATATTCAACTTTCCACAGGTTTATTCAGAGGCTTTGCCAGCCCTTTGTTTTCAGCAGTGACAGCAATAAATTTTTCCAGCACAAAACGGTGCACAAAGTGCCCTTAAATTATTGAATTTAGTTTAGTTTATTTGTACATGATGCTTCTATGCATTTTTGACTTGTTTAACTAAAGACAGAACCCTCATGATGCCAAAATATTTGTGTGTGTGTAACAGACTGGCAGTTAGTGTTTGCTTTCAACCAGGTTCATTATGAGACTTGTTTACTCTCAATAATAGCATCCCGACCACGCAAATACGCATTCACTGTCTGTTCTTTATTTTTCTGTTATTTACCACAGTTGACTCACTGCTATATTGAAAGAAATGGTAGCAAATGCTTCCTTCAAAGAGTATGGAAAGTATTGGTGCTTTTAAAGGAGATACTGTAAATTAAGAGACAAAACTTATCAGAACTCTCTGAGAAGCTGCTTCTCAAAAACATATTTGACTTACCAGCCTGTCTAATCGACTAGTCAGTTATTCGGTGACACATTAGGGTGAGAAAATGGTATAGAAACATTTTCACTCAGAAATTGCTAGTAATTAATTTTGCAATTAATTTGGTGTTTAATGCCTTTTATTTAGATAGGACAGTAGGTCGTCAGGAAGCAAAGAGATGCTGACGAATTAAATGAAATTTCTAGGACTGCCCCCTAATAGTTGATGAGAATAGGCTTCGTCGACCAAAATTTTATAAGCTGCTTAGTCACAGGAAAAAAAAAAAGTTCACAGGAAGTGGTAAGGTCACACAGTCACTTGCTCTTAATGGGCACCTATTATGCAAATCCCACTTTTACATGGTGTTTGGACATAAATGTGTGTTGGCAGACACAACCAACTACCCTACAATGATAAAAATCCATCCACTCCTTATTTTTTTATCGTGTTAAACCAAAGCAGTCTCAATAGGCTTACCGTTTTGATTCTCAAAGCAATATGATGTCACATTGCTTAGGCCCCGTCCACGGGATTTTACTGAGAGCCCTGCATTAGTTTCCGCCCTCAGCAAGTTGTGTTTGGTTGTACATGGTCCTCCATTTTCAACAGACACATTCTAGGGACACCCAAGACCAATATTACATCTTGTAAAAAGGGGCATAATAGGAGCCCTTTAAATAATTTTATTCTGGGCATACACAGATAAAGTAATAAATCTTTCAAATCTGTAAAGACTCTACGGTTATTTGTGTGCACTCACAATAACAGCAAAATGTTTGTGCTTTTGTAAAATAATGAAAGCAACAGGATGTGCTTTCTGCCGTCTCGGTCTCTGTGAACTTGAGCGTGTCAAAAAAAAAGAAGGAACTGTAAACTATATACGTGTGTATTTGCCTTTATACAGAGATTAAAAATATATCTATATAGATTGAAATGTCTACTTTCAAATGAACCAATTCAAATGTAAAACAAATATTCTCCGATTATGTAATCCATATGAAACGGGCGCATCCATGCATACTGCGGAGATGACGAGTCAGTGTCACTGACTGCATCTCTTAAGACGAAAAAAAGAAAGCACTAGTTTATCAATAAATTATTAAAATGTTAATGCAGTCTCCTTACTGTTTTCCCTCGAAACGTTCATAATCATTACTTCTGCCGGTGTGATGTGGCAAGCTTTAAGCTTGTGCTTGAGCGCTTATTAGGCTATGAATACAATTAAAGGCTCATTATTATGATTTTAATGGTTTATTAATAAAAGTGTGACTAATAGTCGACTAATGCTTAAAATGAACGAATACTAGTCGACCCAAGTAGCTTTAGTCGAGGGCAGCCCTAAAAATTTTTTTTTAAGTAGAACAGAAGAAAAACTGAAATAGTATGTTCTTGTAAACCATACAATAATGTTTGTTTTATTTACAACTTTAAAAAAAAATTTTTTTTTACGTTGTTGACAATAGGACCTTTCGGAACCTTTTCATAGTACCAGAACTAATTGTGGAACTACCCACTTTTTGGCGTTTTCGCACCGCCGGAACTGGGTGCGATTTTAGTACCGGACTGCCTTTTTCGAGAACCAAATTAGCTCCTACTCCGGAGCAGGTTCTAACCAGCACAACTGGTACTAATTGTGACTTAAGTAGACATTGATTGGCCAAAAGCATACGAAAACGCCCTCACCCGCCTTGATTTTTTTTTTTTTTTTTTTACAACGCCATGTAAACATACTGTAAACATTGTGTAAACTTATTTCGCAAGTATGGAGAACAACGATAGATGGACAGACGCTGAAGTGCAGCCACTTGTAGCAAATGTAGCACTGCCAGTTGTCGTTAGAGATTCTTAGTCCTCCTTTCCGTTCTTTCAATTGCTTTACATATACGTCGACTTTCCATGTCCATTATTGTGAAACCCGCGAGACACAACAAAAACAGCTTTGATCACAGCGTCCTCCATCCTCCTGTTGTTAACGTTGTTCTTCTTTGTTTCCGTTGTTGAACGCCGTGCACAAATGACGTCGCTGTCGACCGGCTTACGTCACTTCCTAGTACACACTGTCGGTACGAATGCAACCCTTTAAATGGTACTGAAAAATAGTTCGCGCAAAATCGTCCCAGTACTTTAGTACTGTACATTTAGTTCTGGAATTAAAGCGGTGCGAAAGGCCCTTATGCTGATCCAATTCTAGTTTAAATTACCACTGAGATTAAATGTAATTAGAGCTAAAATAATTAGAAAATAGAAATGTTTTTAAAAAATAACTGATGCACTAAAATTAATTAATTAAAAAAAATACAAAATCCAAAGCAAAAGGACAAAGTTTGCAAAAGTTTTGGTAATTACATTTCAGCCATCCAAAACTAATTTGGCCAAAATAAATCAAATTCGTTTCTCTTTTCCTTGCTGTTTTGATCAAATATTTCCCATTGACAAATTCCATTGCATCATTGTATTCCAACTACAAATAAGCCATTTTTAAAGTTTATTTAATCAAAACGTGTATAGAATGTGGCTCTCTGGTGCTTTGAGAACAATATTTGTTTGAGCATCTCAACGCAACTACATTGGCTCGACCGATGGTGTGAGCTCTGCTTGCTTGGCCAATGGCATACAATGAGTAGTGCTGGAAAGCTGAATATAACTTGCATGATTTCATTAATGCTAGTATTGCAGAATTACTCACTTTGAGCTTTAAATTGAAGTCCCGCTTTGTCAATTCCAGAATGTGTGCTTGAGGATAATTTTAATACATAAAAACCCTCTGGATTTTTACATATTAGTGCAGTAACTTAATTATAAGGCCAAACTGATTTCTTTGATTATGTTTGGTGCTTAGCTCTCAGGAACAGATTCATCTTAGATGTTTTGGATTGCTTCTTAAATGGGATTTGTCTACAGTGATGAAATGGGCAGAACGAAATGAGAGTGAGGTGTTTTCCACCCGTTACACTCTGAGAAATGGGCTTATGTTTGTAGGTCAGCCTGCCATTGCTCCTGTAATGAAACGAGCGTGTACCTGTAAGTTCCAGCTGTGGAGCAAGGCAGTGCTTGCTTTCTATCTCAGTGTCATCTTCGTGGGTCTCTGACAGTGGTGAGAGGGAAAAAAAGAGAAAAGTATGGATGTGAAGAGGCTGTATTCCCCAGTGGGCTTTTATACTGAGAGCCTCTTCACAGCCAGTCTAATTATAATGTTCAGACTCATTGACTACGTTTACATGGACATCAGTAATCTCTTTATTTACCTTATTCTGAATAAGACAATATTACGATTAAGGTGTTTACATGAGTTGTTTTTAATCATGACAATATTCCTTTCATGTTCCCGTTTTACATGTTATAGTACATCGATCGATTAATGGCACACTAGGGGTGTGCGATATATATCGTCTGCGATAATATCGTAATTGTTGTTTTATCGATGTACGATTTGACATTATCGAGTATTTTGCAAAAACCATTCAAAACATCACTACAGAGTGCACACATACATTACGTGAAGTCTAGAAAAGTGCGTGTGCGCATTTAGTGTGTTTTCTTTCACTGCATGATTCAGTCTATTAAAATGCATTTAGAATGATCACAAATTCAAGACATGGCAGAAAATGTATATATTTATACCACTTCATATAGTTATTCAATTTCACACGAAGAGTGCCGTTTTTCTCTAAAAATTACCATGATTACAAATGTGACATTGAATTCAATAAACAATAAGTTAACTAAGAGACTTACGTTTTAGACACCATATTTCCTCTTTTTGCTCTATTTCGCCAAAAAAAAAAAGCATTCAGAATACAGCCCACAGCCTGTTTTTGTGCTAGCAACATGAAGGTTTTTCTTCTTGAATGACATAAACGTTTAAATGATTTGGGCAACGCAATTATGACTTTCGCTTTAACAGGAATATTGCGGCCAAATGATGGGGTGGTTTTAATTTCACATTTCGGCTTTTTCTTTCTTTTCTTGTAGATTTTTTTCTTGTTTTAATTAATTTCAAATATCAGATTCAACGTTTTATGTTTAATATATACAAAAACATTATTATGCATTTGTAATGAGGTTAAACCTTCATGTCTTGCATTTAAACACATACATGTGTGTAAAATAATAAATCTAAATGCCACTTCAGGAGCAGTTCTGTGTTGATTTATTGCTTGGTAACACCCAAATGTCTTATTATTTAATTCCCTGATTAAATGTAGAATTTGACTCAAAGGATAATGGATCTTTTGAAAAAAAAACACAAAAAAAATGGCTTATAAAGGTAAAAAGCCCATAAAATGCAAAAATCAGTTTAGACTTATTGGAAAAAGAATTTTATCAGATGAACTGACCACACACAGAATTTTATGAAGAATATAAAAAACATTAGGATGTCGCTGGTTTGCTTTTCCCCCCCCCCCCCCTACTCTTCATTCGGCAGGGCCTAGTACCAGCACAATAACACAAATTACGTTATCGAATAAAACCTCAGAAAATATCAAGATTAATTTTGGGTCAATATCGCACACCCTTATGGCACACGTCATTATGTCCCCAAAGTAGATAGTAGATATTTCAGTATTTCACATATAAACATATAGTTTCGTCTTCGTTATGATGCCATATACAGTTTTGGGTGTTTCATTTTTAATTTACTGAAAGCTTCAAGTGCAGTTCATTATTTGTCATGCTGTACGTGCAAACAGACAATGGCGTTGTTGAAGCCATGTGTGTATCCTGTCGTAAAATGCAGCTAAAAGTCCTACACGACAGCAACAGTGTGATGAAAGTGTGTACATGTCTATACTGCACTTCAATAATGCGATTAAAATAGGAATACTCCACATGTCTTAATTAGATTTTTGTTTACTTCGATTATGACTTTAGCCTGATTAAGGTAATCAAAAAATCTCTGTTTACATGGTAGATTCATAATCAGAGCATTGTCTTAATTGTATTAAAATCGGAGAATTGTTGTCCATGTAAAGTATCCGTTGTGTGTCTGTGGCGTGGGTCTTTGAGTTTTGGGCAGTAACACAGCCAACCTAGCAATCATCAACCTAAAAAAAGAGGTTTCTTTTTTGATTTTCATCATACATAGAAAACCACCCAAAACCACTTAGCAACCACAACACGCCCTCAACACTAAAATTATGGCAGCAACTTTTTTTGTGGCATAAGAAAATAAATAAATATATTAAAAAATTAGTATCATGTAATTTATTCTAAACCGGGTTTGCAGTTGTTATACACTTTGCTGTTCATTTTAATTAGACGGTTACCTTGTCTTTTCATTTCAGAGCGTAAGAAATCAGAATTTGGTGATGTTGTGTACAGAACTGAAATCAGTTTCCGATCATGAAATTTGGGTTTACTCCAATGAAAATAAACTGATTTTTTGTTTCCAGATCTCACGGAAGGTAAGGATAGGGAAAATAAGGTTTGGTTATCTGGAGAATATTTAAGTCAGTTTGTTCAGAAACTAAGCAATTTTTTTTCCAACAATTTGCTTTTTTGTCATTCTGGAGCCTTTGAGGGATATCTTTATGGTTTGCTATGGGTAAACACCAACGCCATCTTAATAGTATCTTGTGTAAGCCATGGACCACGAAGAAGCTAAATGTTGATTCGGGTTGTCCGTGTCTTTTGATGCTAGGAAAAAAAAAAAAAAGGAAAAAAAAAAAAAAAACAAAAAAAAAAAAAAAAAAAAGGCTGTTTACAAAGTCCAAAGTTTTTCCTTAGCAGTGGCAGTGAAGTTTAGGTGTCGTATATCATCTGGATATTGATTCATGATTAGATTTGTGACAGATTTCATTTTTTCTGTGTTGATGTGTTTTTAAAATTCCAAGACAGAGGTGCTTCTCTCCAGCAGGGTCTGATGTCTGAGATTTTTCTGGTCTTGAGCCTCTACTTTTTGATAAGCCGCAGAAATTGTCACCAAGATAGGCCATGTCTGATGATTAATGGTGAAACTGTCTGTCTGTCCCCATGTGCTGCTGGAGGAGATTGTACACCACCCAAACCCACCGATACAGACGGCCCTGTGACTCACTCGCTCTCTAAAATGCAAAACTCTATCAAAAGAGGTGTGGTAAAGAGCCACGAGATAGAACGTTGTGACTTTTGTAACCCTGGAATGTACAGAGTGCATTAATTTCTATTCTTTCCTTCCAGGAACTGTCAGAGTGACCTTGGTGGAAATGTTATAATGTAGCCTGTCTGAATTAGCCTTTACATCACACAATATCACACTATTTTTAGGCATCTATAACATCCTTGAACATCTGTTATAATGAATAGCGAAATACAAAGTATTCTCGTTGACTTGAATGTATTTTTTTTTATAATACACAAACTATGTACCTTGTATAATATTCTGGACTTATTCTGTGTTTACAGTGTTGTATAATTTTATATTTTTGTTAATTTATTACAAAATAGGAAGTTTCAATGATTTTTAGCGCATTTCAAATTACTTCATTAAAAAAATTTACTCCTGTCTACGGAAGTTCTAAGCGGCCATGCAATATATTTTTTTCCCTTCTTGTTTTCTCGTTATAACGACTTGTTTTCTCGTTATATCGACATAACGAAGTTGTTTTCTCGTTATAACGACTTAAGTTTCTGTTGACGACATAACGGTGTTTTTTTTTTTCTTCTTGTTTTCTCGTTATAACGACTTTTTTTTCTCGTTATATCGACATAACGAGGGTTGTTTTCTCGTTATAACGACTTAATTCTCTCGTTATATCGACATAAAAGTAAAGTTACCAAAACTGCGCCAACAGGTGGGCATAGTGACCTGAATTATAAACTGAGGGTGTTGGTAGGCTATACTCTATGTCCACTTTACTGGGTACGCGTTGGGATAGTATGAAGACCTCATGATCGCTTAATTTGTACAGTATTGTTTCATAGGTAACTGGACACATTTAATTCATTTTTTAACGTAAAGGCTGTAAATCAATAGACTATTTGGTGTTATTAAGTTCTTGCTGATGCATGAGTGCACCAACGCTGTTCTGTGTCGATAAAAATAATAAACTTGCCTTATGAAAACAAGGTTGACGTCACGTATTCTGTTGCACCTTATATCTTATTTGTGATTCTTGTGAGTGGGTACAGTTATTGTAGTTAATAAGCGGGGCGGTGGTTTCTGTTAGAACATTAGGACAGGCTAACGACGGTAGGCGATTTTGAATGTTGCCTCTTTTCAGTAGTATTAATCTATGTTATCATAAATGTATATTGATAAGGAAAAGAAGTGATTTTTAGTATGTAAGTGTATTATAGGTAATTTAATTCAGTGATGTTCTACGTGGTTGTGTACTCTTTTGTTTTCTACATTATTTGTGGAAAACCACACAAGCACCACACAAACACCACATATACACCATAGCACACATGAACGCAATTTCAAACAGAACCGCTTGTAACGCACATGATACTCAGTCACAGCTATAATGACTACTAAAAATGAACATTATATATAACTTTTCTTTCAATTTATTAAAAGGAACATTGAAATTTTTTTTTGTTCAGTGAGTTGAATCCAAGGAGCTCTGAAAGATTTTAGAATAGTTCTGCATCTTGAAGGCGCTCCGCCTGTGTTTGCGGTGTTGCTTTGACAATTTAAACATGCTAATTACACAAACAAAATGTTTAGCGTAATGTCTCTGGAAATATCAACCGTGATTAATCAGCCTTTATTTTTGTATTGTAGACATTATTACTAGGCGAAGCAAAATTTGCTGAAATATCCACGACCTAGGGTACAGTAAGCGCATGGTTTATCTGCCCATCAGATGCGGTGTCAAAGTTTGAGTTCGTTACTTAACAACAGTAGATCAAAAAGAAATTGTAAAAAAAAACAAAAAAAAAAAAAACACTTCGTCGGAGATTCAGGAGGGAAAATAATGTCGTTATAACAGAGAAAAAAACTCTGTTATGCGATATACCGAGAACTTAAGTCGTTATAATGAGACAACAACTCAGTTGTGATTTAAATATATAACGAGAAAATAAGTCTTATATCGGAGGGGAAAAACAAGAAGAAAAAAAAAAAAAAAAAATTAAAAAAAAAAAACAAAAAAAAAATTATAAAATTTTAATAATGCATGGCCGCCTTCTCGAACAGTCGTACTGTAAAACTGAGTGGTTCAGTAAGATTTTTTTTTAAAAAAGGTGTATAGTTTTTATTCAGCAAGATGTATTATTTAAACTCAGGGCTCAAGACTTAACTATTTTACTAGGAGGCCTGTAGCCCCTGATACAGTCACCATATTTTTCACCATGTTAAATCTGTATTACTCTGTGCTTTGATACTAATTAAATTAGACTTAAATCATAGAGGGATTCCAATGTGCAGTAATTTCTTTATTTCAGAGAAAGGAGATAGATAGACACTGTATGTATATTATTTGTAATGTTGTGTATTTTGCATATATATATATAATATTATTATATATTACAGTGGGTACGGAAGTATTCAGAACCCCTTAAAATTTTCACTCTTTGTTAATATTGCAGGCCATTGGCTAACATATTTGTTAATTTTTTTTCCTCTTTAATGTACAAACAGCACCCCATATTGACATAAAAACAAAGAATTGTTGACATTTTTTGCAGATTTATTAAAAAAGAAAAATTGAAATATCAGATGGTCCTAAGTATTCAGATCCTTTGTTGTGACACTCATATATTTAACTCAGGTGCTGTCCATTTTTCTGATCATCCTTGAGATGGTTCTAAACCTTAATTTGAGTCCAGCTGTGTTTGATTATACAGAGTGGACTTGATTAGGAAAGCCACACACCTGTCTATATAAGACCTTACAGCTCACAGTGCATGTCAGAGCAAATGAGAAATCTTGAGGTCAAAGGAACTGCCTGAAGAGAATTGTGGCAAGGCACAGATCTGGACAAGGCTACAAAAAAATTTCTGCTGCACTTAAGGTTCCTAAGAGCACAGTGGGCTCCATAATCTTTAAATGGAAGACGTTTGGGATGACCATAACCCTTCCTAGAGCTGGCCGTCTGGTAAAACTGAGCTATCGGGGGAGAAGAGAATTTGTGAGAGAGGTAAAGAAGAACCCAAATATCACTGCGGCTGAGCTCCAGAGATGCAGTCAGGGAGATGGGAGAAAGTTGTAGAAAGTCAACATCACTGCAGCCCTCCACTAGTCGGGGTTTTATGGCAGAGTGGCCTGACGGAAGCATCTCCTCAGTGCAAGAAACATGAAAGCCCGCATGGATAGTTTGCTAAAAAAAAAAAAAAAAACCCTGAAGGACTCCAAGATGTTGAGAAATAAGATTCTCTGGTCTGATAAGACCAAGATAGAACTTTTTGGCCTTAATTCTAAGCGGCCTGTGTGGAGAAAACCAGGCATGCTTCACCTGTCCAATACAGTCCCAACAGTGAAGCATGGGGTGGCAACATCATGCTGTGGGGTGTTTTCAGCTGCTAGGGAAGGACGGACTGGTTGCGTTATGTTATTCGAGGGGGACAAAGAAAAAGAGGTAAATGCGGGCCAAGTCAGGGATAGTTTTCTCCTGGACGAAATTGGGTTATTTTCATGTGAGAGTTTCTTTTTTTGGGTTCCCTACCCCCCACCCCCCCCCCACCAGCGCCCCCCCCCCCCAGAGTGCTTCGGACCTCAGACTGATCTGATGCCGAAGGTTACCTTCCAACAAGACAATGACCCTACGCACACAGCTAAAATAACGAAGGAGTGCCTTCACAACAACTCTGTGACTGTTCTTGAATGGCGCTGCCAGAGCCCTGACTTAAACCCAATTTGAGCATCTCTGGAGAGACCTAAAAATGGCTTTCCACCAATGTTTACCATCCAACCTGTCAGAACTGGAGAGGATCTGCAATGAGTAATGGCAGAGGATCCCCAAATCCAGGGTGTGAGTAGGTGTTGAAATGAAAAAAACTTGTTGCATCTTCCCAAAAAGACTCATGGCTGTATTAAAATCAAAAGGGTGCTTCTACTAAATAATGAGCAAAAGGGTCTGAATACTTAGGACCATTTTATATTTCAGTTTTTCTTTTTTAATAAATCTGCAAAAATGTCAACAATTCTGTGTTTTTCTGTCAATATGGGGTGCTGTGTGTACATTAATGAGGAAAAAAAAATAACTTAAATAATTTTAGCAAATGGCTGCAATATAACAAAGAGTGAAAAATTTAAGGGGGTCTGAATACTTTCCGTACCCACTGTATATATATTTTAGGGGTGGAACGATACATGTATTCGTACCGAACCATCACGGTACGAACACAGCTGTCGACATTGATAAAGAAATTGTTCCTGAGCACCAAATCATCATATTAGAATGATTTCTGAACAGTGATGTGACACTGTTCTTAAATTTTAAACACTTCATTTCATAACAGACATAACTGAAAGTATTGACAACTTGTGAGTCAGATGTTGTTTCAGAAGCTGCTCTGACAGATTCAGTGAATTCATTCAGCGAAGGATTCGTCAGACTGGTTTAAACCAGTAGCAACTGAGTTTGTGAGTCATTTTGGATTGTTTGTTAAAAGAATCAACTCCTAAAAGTAATTTCCTTTGAAAATTAGATCAAACTGATTATGCTGTAAAATAGGATTCCTCCCGCTATAGATTTCTGTGGTTTTATGAACAAGAGCAAAACCTTCCTGTGTAAATAGTATAAAAAATTAGTTTCTATGGAAATTGATTTGACCGCAGCAATTTATGTACAAATGGATTGATGAAAGCAGACTGCATGCTTCTGAGGAGTTGTACGCCAGCTGAGCAACTGCCATTGAGATTAACGGAAATGTCAAAGAGTGGCCTTCACCAGATGTGTTTCCCATGCATGGTGCAAAAACTAATTGTTTATGAAATTCATTATTGACTTGAAGATCGAATTTTAGTGATTAGTTGATGCAGCATTATTTTCAGTCTCACCCACATGCATGATCAGACTATCAAGTCTGCTGTGTAAGTATTGTTGTCTGGCGACAAGACAAAAATAAAATGATGAAGGGTGTCATTATGATGGATCACCCTATACCTCTCAGGGTGGCTCAATAATCAACCCATAATCTTACGTTAAGATAGAATGAATGAATGTGTCAGATTTAGTAGTGTAATAAAGGAAGTCTTTGCCCCAGCCTGTGTTCGTTCATGTAGCTGCCACGAGTGACCCAGGATTTGATTTGTAGATTGCTGCCAATGTATTCCACTGAATCCCCTGATTCCAGGAGGGTTACTAAAATCCTAATCTAGCCTCAACAGCGTGTGAATGTCATTCTGTTAAAAGATGCCATTTCTCAAAAGCGACCGACGTAGAATATTGTGAATGCTGTGGCAATGAGCAAAACGAGCCTGACATTTTAAAGATGCGCTGTAGATCAAATGAATGGCTTCTGCTCTGTTAGTTGTGCATTATTTTCACCACCTCACAGCAGAGGAATTGCATCTTTGGTGTCTGTGAAGTGTAAAGGTGCATCTCAATAAATTAGAATGTCATGGAAAAGTTCATTTATTTCAGTAATTCAACTCAAATTGTGAAACTCGTGTATTAAATAAATTAAATGGACACAGACTGAAGTAGTTTAAGTCTTTGGTTCTTTTAATTGTGATGATTTTGGCTCAAATTTAACAAAAACCCACCAATTCACTATCTCAACAAATTAGAATACTTCATAAGACCAATAAAAAAACATTTTAGTGAATTGCTGGCCTTCTGGAAAATATGTTCATTTAACTGAACATGTACTCAATACTTGGTAGGAGCTCATTTTGCTTTAATTACTGCCTCAACTCAGCGTGGCATGGAGGTGATCAGTTAGTGGCACTGCTGAGGTGGTATGGAAAACCAGGTTTCTTTGACAGTGGCCTTCAACTAATCTGCATTTTTTGGTCTCTTGTTTCACAATTTCCTCTTGACAATACCCCATAGATAATCTATGGTGAATCAGGTCTGGTGAGTTTGCTGGCCAATCAAGCACACCAACACCACGGCCATTTAACCAACTTTTGGTGCTTTGGCAGTGTGGGCAGGTGCCAAATCTGCTGGAAAATGAAATCAGCATCTTCAAAAAGCTGGTCAGCCGAAGGAAGCATGAAAGGTCCAAACTTTCTTGGTAAACGGGTGCAGTGACAAAAAACACAATGGACAAACACCAGCAGACGTCACGGCACCCAAATCATCACTGACTTCGGAAACTTCACACTGGACTTCAAGCAACTTGGGCTATGAGCTTCTCCACCCTTCCTCCAGACTATAGGACCTTGGTTTCCAAATGAAATACAAAACTTGTTCTCATCTGAACTTTGGACTTTGGACCACTGGGCAACAGTCCAGTTCTTCTTCTCCTTAGCCCAGGTAAGATGCCTCTGATGTTGTCTGTGGTTCAGGGGTGGCTTAACTAGAGGAATACGACAACTGTAGCCAAAATTCCTTGACACGTCTGTGTGTGACGGCTCTTGATGCCTTGACCCCATCCTCAGTCCTTTCCTTGTGAAGTTCACTCAAATTCTTGAATGATTTTGCTTGACAATCCTCATAAGGCTGCGGTTCTCTCGGTTGGTTGTGCATCTTTTTCTTCCACACTTTTTCCTTCCACTCAACTTTCTGTTAACATGCTTGGATACAGCACTCTGTGAACAGCCAGCTTCTTTGGCAATGAATGTTTGTGGCTTACCCTCCTTGTGAAGGGTGTCAATGATTGTCTTCTGGACAACTGTCAGATCAGCAGTCTTCCCCATGATTATGTAGCCTATTAAACCAAACTGAGAGACCATTTTGAAGGCTCATGAAACCTTTGCATGTGTTTTGAGTTGATTAGCTGATTGGCAGGTCACAATTTGTCGTTTACTTATAATAGGTTTTTGGAGATAGGGAATTGGTGGGTTTTTGTCAATGTGAGCCAAAACACACAATTAACGAACCAAGACTTAAATACTTCAGTCAGTGTGCATTGAATGATTAATCACGAGTTTCACAATTTGAGTTGAATTACTGAAATAAATGAACTTTTCCACAACATTCTAATTTACTGAGATG
Source organism: Sinocyclocheilus anophthalmus (assembly GCA_018155175.1). Taxonomy (NCBI): domain Eukaryota; kingdom Metazoa; phylum Chordata; class Actinopteri; order Cypriniformes; family Cyprinidae; genus Sinocyclocheilus; species Sinocyclocheilus anophthalmus. Next base: position 23,911 of record JADLZN010007622.1, on the reverse strand, counting down.
CACCTGTATAATAGAAAATAGCAATTATGATCCCTTAATTTTTATAGCAGAATCAGCATGACTTTAGGGATATAGGCCTAGTGGGATCTGTAGATTGTGTGCTTGCCATATTATTTAGTCAAGCTGGAAGTGTAAACCATAATAAACACTGGCTACTTGAAACCTTTTTGTCTGAGGAACAATACTTTGTTCGAAAGATAAAGTGTTTCCTACAGGATTTTGTTTGTGTAGCCGTTTTCACGAGTCAGACATCTGCAGTTCAGTGAGTAATTAGAGACAATTCATTAAAGAATGTAGTCCTCAGACCTATTCATTCTATGATTAACACTAGTGTTTCCCAGAAAAATCCTGAGAAAAATGTATCATGGCTTCCACAACTGTTGATGATAATAAGGGATGATTCTGACTACATTCGCATATTAGAGTGATTTCTGAAGGATCATGTGACACTGAAGATTGAAGTGGCTACAAATGTACAGACCTCACAGTAGGGCTGTGCGATTTGGGGGAAAATATCAAATTGCAAATTTTTTTGACAGATATTGCGATTGCGATTTGATTTGCGATTTTAAATTTGCAAAGTCAAGCTTCAGCTGGATATTGTCAATAATGTGCAGCACAGTAAGGGTATCATTACCGTGCTGAAAAAAACAATAGAAACCATCAGAGAAATTATTATAGTTTCCATTAAACCATTACAAAATTCCTTTTTGTTTTGGGCATTATTCCAATAGAAATTACTGTTGTTCTATTGGTTGCCATCTGCCAGATTACATCCCACCAATAGAATCCATCAAATAGACACTGTTATAGTTTACATTAAAACCAAACAAATTCCCATTATAACCCTGAAATCCATTAAATTATATTATTATTAACAATCACATACATTACCAGGCCTAACAGACATACATACCCGCCTAACGGAACATGCATACAGGCCTAAAGTACATACATACCAGGATCAAAGTTCACAGAACATACCAGGCCGACATGTACATACATTACCAGGCTAAAAGCCACATACATACAGGCCTAAACGCCACCCTACCAGGCCTAAAAGCAACATACATACCAGGCCTAAAAGCAACATACATACCAGGCCTAAAAGCCACATACATACCAGGCCTAAAAGCAACATACATACCAGGCCTAAAAGCAACATACATACCAGGCCTAAAAGTCACATACATACCAGGCCTAAATGTCACATACATACCAGGCCTAAAAGCCACATACATACCAGGCCTAAAAGCCACATACATACCAGGCCTAAAAGCCACATACATACCAGGCCTAAAAGCAACATACATACCAGGCCTAAAAGCCACATACATACCAGGCCTAAAAGCAACATACATACCAGGCCTAAAAGCAACATACATACCAGGCCTAAAAGCAACATACATACCAGGCCTAAAAGCAACATACATACCAGGCCTAAAAGCAACATACATACCAGGCCTAAAAGCAACATACATACCAGGCCTAAAAGCAACATACATACCAGGCCTAAAAGCAACATACATACCAGGCCTAAAAGCAACATACATACCAGGCCTAAAAGCAACATACATACCAGGCCTAAAAGTCACAAAGTCTTTCTGGTTTTGCAAAATGTTTTGATAGATATTATTATTATAGATCTAATAAAAGTTGCTCAAGTTTTTTTACAAATGTGTCTAATAATCCCTTAGTGAACATGTTTAAAAAGTAATAAGTGTCTAGAAAGGTGTATCTGTGCAACTGTGTATCTTTTTAACTGCATGTTGTCATATCAACAAACTGCTTCATTTTGTCAAGTCGGAGAGGTTACTCTGGTTACATCAGGTCAATTCAGTTATTTTAGTGAAGGATTCATAGTTTGTGCGTTTGAACAATTTATTAAAAGAATATGTTCATAAATCATACTACTGGTGGTGCTGTGCTTATTTTGCATGACTCAAATGATTTAGGATTCGTATTCTTGCTTGTTGCTTTTTTGGTTCTTTGATGGTTCAGTACAGGAATCACTGCCATATTTTATAAAATTTTGTATGATATAAATTTTTTTTCTCTGTTCTCCTTGTAAAACGTTCAGGGTTGTCTCTGAAACCATTCTGAAAGCATGGTTAGATTTCTCATCTGGTTGTTTGAACTTTGCTGTGACCTTATAGGTTCAGCTTAGAAAGGAATTCAAGACAAGCTCAATGCTCTTCATTGTTTGACTTTGAGTATGCATGTCTCAACTTCGTTCTGTTTTCAACACTGGTGTAAAGTTTTTGCCATGCCTGTTATGCACATCATGAGCAAATTGAGTTCTTTCTTCAGTATTTAGTACACAAGATTATTTTCAAGTAACCATTGCAGAATTAAACACCAGTCATATTTTCATTTCTTTTTGTATGGTCAGAACCTGAAAAGGAAAGTTGAATCACAAAAGTTGTTTTAGGCAGGATCTATTGAAATGGTTTTATCTTTTGGTTTAATCTTTAATTCATACGTCTCTTACAGACAGCAGTGTCTTTATCTTCTTTGACCTCAGTGTGTCAATACTAGATGAAATTTCACTCAGCACCTGCTGAGAGACAAGAAATAGGCTCCAGGTGGCTGAAAGAAACCCAATTAAAATGAGACAAACAGGAAGGCATTACTGCAGAGAGGGGGTAAAAATGGAAAAGAGCGGTAAACATGTGCCGTCACCTGGTTAGTATTAACACCTAGGTGCACGTGGCGGCCTTGGCAGCTTGTATATTAGTGCTTTTGTTTTATTCTAGTTTTTTTATTTATATTTTTTATGCTGTGCTGAGCCTTAAATTATATTGAATGATGATTGACCCTGTAAAATAAAGATCATTAAAGGGGTCATCGGATGCTCATTTTGTACAAGTTGATATGATTCTTTAGGGTCTTAATTAAAAGTCTATAACATACTTTGGTTAAAATTTCTCAATGTTAGTGTAAAAAACACCTTTTTAATCCTGTCAAAATCAGTTCTGTTTTTATCAAGCCAGTATAGTCCATGTTGCTTTAAATGTTAATGAGCTCTGCTGGCCCCGCCCCTCTCTTCCGAGCTGCTCTCAGAGAGACTGTTTACTTTAGCCGCATTCATCGTGAAACTTGCTAATTAGCGCATTATTAGGAAAGGTGATTTGCAAAGATTCATAAGAAACCCTTATACTCACTTCTTCAGTAGATGAATCTGGATCACGAATGATTCGCGCGAACATAGATGCATTTAGGCAGATCGGGGGGCGCATTCCCTTCAGAAACAAATTTAATCCACTGCGAGTTCAGCGGCTCAGAGGTCGGGAGTAAATGACGATTGCTATATTCATTATTACATCCAACAATAAAGCACCTCAATCGCTTAATCGCTGACATCTTGTCTTCCCCTGCACTAGAGTCAACACAATGGCGGACTGATGACAGCTCACTCAGGGTGGGTCTAAGACACCAGTCCAGTCTGTGCTGAAACACTACTGTCAATCAAACTGTCGTGGGAGGGGCCTGTACAGGAACCTACTCATTCTGACAGGGAATCTCAGAACAGCCTGATTGAGGAAAAAGGGATTTTAAAATAGGGATTTAAAAAAAAAAACACTGGATAGATTTTTATAATTATAGGATGGATGTGTACAGACACTGCTAAGACACATTTCAGTTCAAACAACTTGAAAAGTGAATTTTGCATCCGATGACCCCTTTAAGTAAGGGCGGGGGATTATTTCTACACCCTGACATTTCCGCTTTTGCTTGTTTACTGCTAATAATTTCTCTCCTTGCTCTTGTCCATGCATGTTTTCATGAATTAATTTTATATTCTTTATAGCTGCATGATATATTGAATCAATATCATGTTTTTTTTTAAGTTAATCAACATTGTGAATTTCACAATGATTGAGGTTCCTAAAGTCTGTGATGATAGGATTGGGAGTATTAGAGCGCTTAAGGTGGGATATTTCAGCGAAACTTTGCAGACAAAAAAGTTCCATAGAACATTTGTCAATAGTGAAGCCGCATTTGAAGCACGGTTCACACAGAAGTCACTTTCAAACCAAGCAGCTTTCTGATGGTCAACACAATGAATTTGCATGACCAAACTTAAACATAAGTGAAATCTTTTCGGGGAAAAATTCCTATGCATACGGATTCCTACATACGGATTCCTATTGAAATGACTGGATTTTGCCTGTGACATTTCATCGAGCAATGGTAAATGTGATATGATGAGATATTTTAATAGCATCTCTCATTTTAAATTTTGCATTAATGTTGACAGAGTTGAGAAGTTTGATTCTGCTTTCAGTGAATCTGATTGTCTCGTGTGTGAAGAAAAATATGGATATCATCATGTATTAATATTTATTAGACTATTTTAATGGTTTATTTATAATTTACTGATATTTACTTGTATTTGATTCATATATAGTCATTGTATTTGATCTAATTTATTTTACACTGAATTTTGCATCTTGGTTTAAACATGTTGCATCTTTGTGACAACAGTGTCTGGTCTGAATTGTAGGGATGCACCGATATGAAAATTTTATCCGATACCGATAACCGATTATTCTTTATTATTGAAAGCCGATAACCGATATGTTGGCAGATAAATCTATATCCAAATTTTTATATAACTTTTTGAGAGCCTGATTACAAAAAAAAAGTCTCACATTAAAAACCACATCCCAAACACTTCAACATAAGCAACAGTATACGTTTTAAAAATAATTTTACTCTCCCATTACCAAATTTAGTCATAAAAAAGTATTACAAATAAATAAAATAATGCATAAATAATGCAAACAAGTCACTGGACATCATTACACGTGTAAAGAATAAAAATGAATGCGCCACAGATCAATAAAAAGGAATAGCCTCTGCAAGGACAATAATTAAATTATTTTAATTAAACCATATTGTTGACGAAAATAATAAGATACAAAATAAAAGTGGTGGTTATTAATAATATATCAATGATTTTGAAAAAGAAACATCTTAAATTAATACCACTGTTTCAAATAGCAGCCGTTGAGCTGCGCGTGCTGACGCTGAAGAGCTGAATGAACATGGTAAACTGAAGCGTTTTGCTGGCAGCTTATTTAACTCAAAAATGCATCCTGAGATTAATATTAATAAAACAAACATAATATTACAATTTATATATGTACAAAATGACGCAGTTATAGCGTGCTATAGTCAGAATGTGTGATCATGTTGTGGATGCGCTCTTCCCATAACAACACGCTGAAACACAGCAACTAAACCCAAAGAATACACAACGTTTTATTATAATAATGTTCTCATTAGAATGTTATATACACAACATTCCCAATCATAGTTATTAATGTTGTGCACTGCTGTTTGAGCTGCGTGCGCTGAGCTAAAGACGATCACCGGTAAACTGAAGCGCTCTTTAAACTTAACCAAACGCATTCTATATGAGATAAATCAGATATACATCAAATAAACACAATATTACAACATACAATTGCACAAAAGGCTGCAAACGAACAGAGCGCATCTGAAGTGTCTAACAGAAAAAATGAGCATTTATCGGCTTTAAGATATCGGCAAAATTTCTTATCAGGCCGATACTGATAACAGAAAAAATGAGCATTTATCGGCCGATACCGATATGGTGGCAGATATATCGTGCATCCCTACTGAATTGTGATTTGCCAAAACAGCCCAAAATGGGTCATATATAATCGATTTTTTTCTTTTATGTCTGTAAGCAGGAAGACGCGTAAAGAGCAAACTTTCTCCTTATTATATAACATTAGCTAGTGAACAAACGAGATGCAGAGCAGCTAGAAGGTCTATGCTGTGGTGGTATTGATGGTGTAAAGATTTCAGCATGTTGCTTTGAAAGATGTTAGTCTTGAATTTGATGTTCTGTGTATTAATTAAGGCCCAATGGCAACTTAGTGTACTTTTTAACAATATTGTGTGTCCCTATGAATTTGTATACTGTACATGAGTAGGAATGAAAAAGGAGAACACGCTGCTGTTCTTCATGCTGTCCCTGCGGAGACTCTTGTTTACTTGTGTAAGAGTGTTTGCTCACAGTTGTTTGTACCGACACCCTCATCCATACATCTCTAAGCAGGCTAATGCCTCTCTGAATAGCGGAAGAGCGCTGCATACTAACTCAGAGCTGAGAAGCTATAGAGAAAGCCATTTACTAGAGAACTCGATCCTATCCAGATGCACTTCAAAGGCTTTGCTGTTCCCTTTCCGATTTCCACACTGTTGATAAGCGCTTGGCTCATTTAAAAGTTCCAATCTTGCATTTCATTTGTCGAAATGTTAATGGCATTTGAGCTCGTTCTCTGCAAGGGCATAAGAAAGGGTTGAGTTATTGATCTTTGCAGAGGAAGGACGGCATGATTTCTATTTAAATAGGGTCTTGGATTGAATTTAATTAATAGAAGTATCCTTGGGTGTCCTGGAAGGGTGGAAAAATAATTACTCTGTATTGATATTTCTTCCCATAATGATCTCTATCTTTCCTCTCCTCTTTACAGTATGAATTTAAAGTGAAGAATATCAAAAAGAAGAAAGTCAACATAATCGTGTCCGTGGACGGGGTGAAAGTAGCACTGCGAAAAAAGAAAAAGGTAAACTAAAAGTTTAGTTTAAAACTAGTTATGAGCAGATCTGTTTAATTTGTTAAAGGGGAGATGATTTTTTCATCATGCCTGCATAATTATTTTTATTTATTATTAAATGTTATACTTTGTTTATTTATTATTTATTCATTTCACACAAATGTTACCATTTAACAGCACAAAGATGCTACAAAATTCAGTTATTACAGGCAAATAATTTTGCTGTATGAAGTATATTGTTTGCAATCGTTGTAACTGAATGTTTGTGTTATGCTGCATCAAATTTTATGCAATAAAATCCTTTTTTAATGCACAAAAATTATGCATATAAAACTTTATATTAGTATTTTCTTGTGTTTGTGAACCTTTTTAATGATCTATAATTGGCTTTTATGAATGAAAATACTGTGCCATAAATTGTTTTATTGGGCTGTAGTAGAAATTGATTCATTGTAAGTGTTAACTTCCAATATGAACATATTACATAACATATCTAGAAGCAAGATTCAGTGTCAGTTTGCCATGGTTGGTCTGCTTAGATTCTACCTTGTTTTTAGTAACAATAACTGCAGGTCATAATTTAGATGGGGATGTTGGTAGTGATCTAGTATAAGCATCAAGTAGCTTTAAGCTTAAAGACTGAGGGTTCGATCCTGGAGTTATTTTATTTATTTTTTTTAGTTTAGATGATGATAACATTTTTATCCCAGCCCTGCTCTGCTGTGTTGGCAAGACACTTTGCCTTAAGGTGGTTTCCAGGATGGTTTTGTCCTTTAGCAAGATGCTTAGCTCAAAGTTAATGGGTACAGTCAGTCCCTGCAATTTCTGCATCTTAAGTTGCCTCGTGCTGTTCATTTAAACATAAATTATTGATTTACACAGGTGCTTTATCTCTTGGTTTAATTTGGAGCTGGAACTTAAATGAGAAAATTGATAGAGCAAGCTTCTGCCTCGGATATATTATCATATATTAAAGCCTGGCTTGTGGTGAACTGAAATGATCACTTTCATTTCCTGCAGAAAAAAGAATGGACCTGGGATGAAAGCAAGATGATGGTGATGCAAGACCCAATATACAGGTGAGGAGCTTCATAAAATATCTCTTTTATTTTAACTGCATTCAGCACTTGACCAATGTAGCTGTCAGTCCTGAAAGTAAGTGAGTAATGCTGTGAGTCAGCTCTCAATGGGAGGCTTTCAGTGGGAAAGGAGAATAAAATGATCGTGTCATGTTTGCCCCTAAACTGTGTACCTAAATATATCACCTTCACACTCACAATGGCAGTGTTCACAGTCAGTGTTTAAGACTGACAAAACCATTTTAGTAGCAAGTGTGAGTCTCAGATTGTCTGTACAACAGCCTGTTATGATCAAATTATGTCTGAATGGATGGGCAACTAAAGTCAGTCTCCTCCTCTAACTTGAAAGGAATGACCATAATAATAGAAGTGATGGGTATTTTGGTTCTTTTAGTGTTGGTGTTTTTTCCCCTCTTTTGTGAGTTTTTATTTACATACAGATTCATGTCAGACAGAGTTGTTGCACCTAATCTTAGTTTTTCCCCCTGCATTTTACTCCATAATCGCACAGTAAAAATTTGTGAATATTTAAATAGTCATCAGTAATTTCATATTTATTTTAGAATGTCTATAAAATATCTATATCTAAAATATCTATTTGTAAAATGAAGATCTCAGCTTCATTTTCTTGTTTAGCACCCCAAATCAAGGCAGAAACCCATATTTTACTACTGTTTCAATTTAAACATGGCCATGTGTAATTCCTTAAACTTAAAATATATATTTTAAATATCTGTATCTAAAATATCTATTTGTAAAATAAAGATCTCAAATTGTGATATTTGCATAACAAAAGTTGTTTTCTCCTCCTTCCGTCTTGTTTTTGCTATTTTGCTTGGATTCCCTTCTCTGCCCAAGCAACATTTTGTCTTGCTCTACAAACTCATAAAACTCCTATTTTCTTTCATTTCATAACCTAAGAGAGGTGGCAGCCTTAAAGGTATAGATCACCCAGCAGTGAAAATTGTCATTTACTCAACCTCATGTCATTCCAAACCCATCTTCAAAACACAGATTACAGTATTTTAAATAAAACCTGAGAGTTTTCCGTCCCTCCATTAAAAGTCCAGGTAACCAACATTTTTTAAAAGCTTATAAAATCACTGTAAAACAAATCTAAATGATTTGAGTGGTTGAGTTCAAGTCTTTGTGAAGAGATATGATTTTTTATGATGCACTTTATAAGATGAACAGATTTAATTTAGGATTTTATTTACATCTAAATAATGATGAAAATAAATGACATCTTTAACTCTGAACATAGACCACAAGATAACAACCCACAAAGCAAACAAAACTGTCTCACTAAATTTGATTGTGATCGCTGAGTCATTTGAGATACAAAAAAATGTGCTTTCAGAACTGAGCTCTATGTGAACGTAATTAGTTTATCACTCCAAACAGTACAGAAAAACATATTTTGCTGCTGTGTGAATGTAGCCAATGCGATTTTGCTGTTACTCATGTTTTGTTTTCAGACTGTAATTCTTCATTGAACTCGGACTAGTTTGCAGCAACCTATGTCACCCCGCACAGATGAGTCCTTCTTAAAGTCTGTGATTATCTTCGGTATTTCTCTACAATATGAGACTTGCAGTGACTGGCTCTCAAATGCCACACATGCCTTACCACTGTTAATGTGCTACATTTCATATAATAATAAAAGAAGTCAAACAAACACCCAAATGACATGCAAAGTCAGATCGACATACAGTATGTGACTTCAAATTGTAAATAAGCTTCAGTTGCTGACCAGAACAATTTAATAAATGAGACTGAGAGATTTAATTGCGCTCCATTTCATTTAAGTAATTAGACAGTGGGAGGTTCAATTAACACTGGGATTAGTTTTTTGATTATTCAAATTATAGGACATCCAGTGTTTTGCAGATTGGAAAAAGCAATGAACATTGCACAATCTACTCATTATATTGCAGAGTATTGAATGTAACCTTATAGTAATGCATTCTGGAGTCTCAGGGAAAATCTAAGTGAATTTTGCAGAGCAGATCAGTGTGCGTGCTGTTTGCCGACTGTGTCTGTCAAAGCCTGGATAATGAGATGTTGTGGTTAGAGTTCAAATCTTTGGATTAGTCAAAAGAAAGCAATGGTCTGAATCCATGTGGTGGCTGTCGTACAGCTGGGACAGCAGACAAGGTCATTGTTACCTTACAGCCATTTCATACACAGCCATTGACTGTGTTCCTCTAAGCCTAGCTGAGGAGGATGCAGGACCCAATTTACCAGTCGCTGACAGACTCAATGAAAAATGAGAGGACTACCGCACTGTCATCAGTATTAATCTTCGCGTGCACTTACGCCCCGGTACTAAGCATCAGGCTGATTCAAAGCTGGCGGGAACAACTGCATTGTCACAAAAACTACACCCAATGCTAACCACAGGACCGTTTTCTGAGACTTGAAGTGAAAAGATGACAAGGAGCATGTTATAAAGCTCTAAAGGCTTCGAACATGACTGGTTCACAGCCCATGACCTGATGGCTGTGATACAATCTTTTTCTTGTATCCACAATACTGCAGCCACCTGCAATACAAGTATTTTATCTAGGATTTTGACTTTTGACTTTTTTTTTTATTACTTTCTTATGCATTTGGCAGATGAGGGACTTTATAATGCTCATTCATTACATGGGAATCAAACCCATGACTTCAGTGTTGCTATCGCCAGTCTCTACTTCTTAAGCTACAAAAATGCCTGTTCAGCATGCTGGTTTTGTGTCAGACTTTTGTCACAGTATGCATCATTTAGTATACAACCATATGCAGCAGTCTTATAATTATTAATTTCCTAACTCTTAAAATTTTCCAGTGATTGCAGTGCAACTTCCCTGTAACATCAGTTCACTTTTGCTGTTCATATAGTTTGGTGATCAAACCTAGCCATAAGTACATTTTAGTACTAAAGTCTGCTTAATGAGCAGATGTTAAAAATCAGTCTGGAATATTAAGGCATGCAATAATTTTGTTCATCAACACTTCATTTTTCCTGGATCACAGTGTTGGGTTTGGTCCAATACAATAGCCAACATCTACAACAGCACTGCTGCAAAAGCCCCAGAATGTTTCATCTCCCAGGCAACATGTGAGCAGAGCGTCCCCATTAGAATATGAAAAGCTTTCTCCATCGTCCTTGCTCAAGGGTATGTGTGTGAGCACATGTGCATTTGTTTGTGTGTTGAGGACACACAAACCATTAGTGGTGTTTTATGAATACACTCCCATTAGTGCCAGAGTATCCACACAAGCAGCCGGTAATACATGACTCCGTGATTAAAACTAACTCGATCATGATGGATACCTCACATACTGGCATCTTCATGTTTATGCAAGGTTTCCAGAGTTGGCAGGCATGCAATACTCCCAAATGCATCTCTCTTTCTGCAGATTACTGGCGCTGCTCTCGTATGGTTTAAAAAAATGTATGGGTTTTTAGGCATAAGCCGCGGAACTTATTTTGAGCTGGGGGGGGGGGGCTGGATAAAAAAAACGCGGGGGGGGGGGGTAGAGTCACGTTACGGAGATTGGATGCGAGTAAGACTGAACAAAGGCTCATATGAGCGGATTCCAAAGTTCCAGCCTTGTTATAAAACCTTTTCATTTATTCATTTAATAGCCTATCCGATTGGAGTGTCTTTGTGCGGGTTTCATTAAAAAAATAACAATGCCCAACCTATAGCATTTCGTTTAAAAGAAGTAACATAAACCTTATTTATGTTGGGTAACAACCTAATAAATCCATCTTATTAACCCCTCTTAATTCAACTAACGCGATCGCTTTTTGAAGCATCCTTCTCGCCTGATAACCCCGAAAAGAACTTAAATTCACTTCAGTTTTGATCTTACAGATTAAGAGCAAGACATCAATCGAATCTGTAAAAGGGTCTACTTTTATTTTAGACACCACATAATAACAACAGAACGTTGTGCATTTATAAAATAAAGAAAACAAACAAGGTGTGCAGTCTGCCGCCTTGGTCTGCGTAATCTTTATTTAGAAACGCGTCATTAAAATGAAATGTAACTCAGCAAATACTCAACAAAGAGACATGATAGATATATCTATAGAAAGCTTGACATATCTACTTTTAAACTAAGCAAGTCTTAACGAAAGCAAATATTCTGTGATAAAGTAAACCATATGAAACCAACGCGATGTCCAGATTTTCACATCTACCTTCATTATCTCTAATACGACCACGCCCACGCGCTGAGCGCTATAGATATTATAATCATCCACATGAAGCACGTGGCGGGTAAACGCCCACATCACAGCAAACAAAGCAGCAAGACCTCAAGCTTTACTGTTCGCGTCGCTCTGAGAGGAATAAGACAGAATTCACCTCAAGAAGTTTTGGATTACCTCAGGAAAAAACATGAGAAAGTTTTTTTTATTAACCTACTTGTATTAGTTTTCACTTAACTTGTGCACATTTTACTAGTTAGACTTTCTCCAAATTATAATTCCTGACTAAATGTATAATCATGTGAAACATTATGAAGTTTCATTCACCACATCTAAATTTCATGATGCCAGGATGTTTTTTTATGTTCTGTAACAGACAGAAATATGATATAAAAGTTATATGAGTTATAATGTTACTAGCCTAGTGTCAGTAAGAATGATTAGTCAAAACTTGTGATGGGATATTCTTTGTTCACGAATATAGCCATATATTTTTATAACTATAGTTTTTGGATTGTAAAAGCCTACATACAAAGCATGCTTGTGTTAATGAATGTAACTAAGCTTCTGTTCATAAATATCTGCTCTGGTCTAAATATTTTTAATGTGTTATACCCGTGTCTTATGGAATAATGATGCTGAAATGTTTTAAAAACTGTTTCCATTTTCGTTTGGGACTGTGGCTGCATCACCGGCATCTTGCACAAGAAAGGCACACACACGTCGTTCAGTTTTGAGTTTGCTGGAAAATCCTACTGAGTAAGTGCACGGTATAGTAATTGTATTATTCCTAGAATGTGTGGTAATATTATTTGTGGTTGATATTGTTAAAATGTAAGAATTGGCATTGTTTTTTCATGAAGTATGCATACTATACTAAGTTACTGTGGGGAGTACACCACTCTTGCATTCACCTGCATTTCTCATAGGAAGGGGGCACTCGTTCAGATTTCAACTCCATTCAGAATTTTAGAGTAAATGTGCATTCACTATTTTACAGATGTTACTTTCATTTGATTGTTACTTCGTGGTAAAATATGTTTGCTATGTGGTAATTGTGTTTTTTGTTTAGATAAATTAGTACTAGTATCTGTGAACATCATAATAATGTTAATAATGTTGTTTGTGTAAACAGCATGCTTGCTTTTTATTTCAGATGTGAGAATAACAGTGCAAAAGAACCTGTTGCTAAGAGAGCCAAAGCAAATAAGCAGCCGTCTTGGTCATGGAAACCAGAGACTGACTTTGACATGTTCCACAGGCTCTGAGATTTCTGCCTGCACAGGAACCTGGACCACAGCTGAGACCATGTTATGCACACACTCCCAAAATGATGTGATATTTATATATATTCTAAATAAACTACAAACAAAAAAAATATACATTTATTTTGTCCTCAGATTCTTTCTTGTAACTCTTCCCTCTCAGTCACATGCCTGGCTGAAAGGCTCATTATGCAGCTCATTGTGCAGGCCTTTGTCTTCTCAGGTGTGACTCACATCAGTATACATGACCATTCACTCCCCCTCGCATATTCCTTTTCTACACAAAATGTGTCTTAGAAAATTTAAAACAATATATTGTTTTCTGTGAGTGAGTAAACAAGATTATTTTCACATCATTCTGATGCAAAAACTTTAGACTTCAAGATCTGTTCTCAATAGTCTTGTGAACAAATGTTCTGTGTGTGTTTTATGGCCTTATTTCAGTGTCTTTAAAATTTTAGTTTTTCACTAAGCCCGCATAAACGTTGTTTTCTCAAAAACAAAATCACATACATACATGCTGCTCACATATTATTGTAACCCAGTTTGTGCTGATTATGGTGCTACTAAACTTATTCATTAAAATGTTTATTAGCAACTGAAATAAAGCACAAATGTCAGGACATGTCAAACTTCTCCAGGGCCCAAAACACCCACGGACCCCAGAGGGTTATTTAGTCAATGCAGTAGATTTTAATATATGCGAATTTGCCATTGTACTATTTTATGGCTGATGTGTTTTAATTAATAAGATGATAAACCACAAACTACGAACGTTTTAAGGTAGCCTGAGGGCAAATCCATATGCTATTTATTTGTGTTAAACGCGAGTAAAACATATCCTTATTTATTGTGTTAATAAAAGTTCAAAGTTTAATGTTTTTTTTGTTATTGTTTTTTTCGATTAATAATAATGAACAATAAGCCTGCATTTAAAATAAGGGGAAAATCCAAAAACCTTACATTTATTTGTTACAACGCGGGTACATCAGTCTTATTCAGTGGCGTAGCAAGTCAGCCCCGGACCCATATGCAAAAAATGTGTATGAGAATTCACCTCAGTTCAAGCTGCATATGAATCAATTATATTTTCTTCTTTAATATTTGCCGCACGACATAAACATGAATATTGAAAAATGCATGTTGACAAAATCAGAAAACTTAATACAAACGAATGTCCATGAATCGATCAATTAATTTTAAAACGTCAAAGAATGACTGATGCACGACTTTTTTTTTTTTTGTAGGGATTAGCCTATGGGTGGAATTTTCACATTATATAACATGATTTTATTATCTTAATTTTAACTTTATTCTTAAAATATTATGACATTAATTTTATTTATTTTGTTATTTTTAAACATGGCACAAAAATGCTGCAGTATAGGCTACTGAATGCAAACACAATTTCGGCACAGTGGCCCAAAAAACAAACAAAATAAATAAAAAACAAACAAAAAAAAAAGTAAAAAATAGTGAGGGGATATTTTAATTATTTGTTAATAAACTAATGTTTTCTGAGTCAATGTTGACCTACCATCCTCATTGGACGTGCCTTTAGAAAGAAATGCATCTTTACGGATTACATAATGAAAGAGTTTTTGTTTTCGATTTTAATTATTTCGTTTTAAAATAGTAATTTAAAGCATTCTATAGATATATTTATCATGTCGGTGAAGTGCTCCTGCTCAAGACCAAGAGGACAGAAAGCGCATCCTGTTTGTTTTCCTTATTTTACAAAAACACAAGGTTTTGTTGATATTGTGAGTGCGCACAAATAAAAGTAGACCCATTGTTTCCGAATGATGTATACTAGTACCTTTATGAGCAAAAGTTTCCGCTGTCTTAAAAAAAAATGCAAGTGATCGCGCTGGCGCCTCCATGTCCTGCAGAGCGCGCTTTAGCTTCCACTCTCGGCACAAACTATTGGATATGCACCTAACAGCGCTCATTTATCTGGGTTAAATGTTTAAATTAATACTGTGAAATGCATGACGTGTTTTATGTCTGTTTATGTTAGACAAGTTGTGTTGGTTTGAGAAGGTTAAATTGATCAAACATAATGCTTAACTCACTGTCTGCCTCTGCCGCTTGGTCGTTCCTTTAAAAACAAAAACTTGAATTTAACAAACAAAGAATGTTCCAAACATTTTTCTAAATTAACTTAATAAAGAAACGAAAAGAAATATAGTCTCTTTGCCATTAAAAAACAAAACTGAACTACAGTGGGGCAAAAAAGTATTTAGTCAGCCACCAATTGTGCAAGTTCTCCCACTTAAAAAGATGAGAGAGGCCTGTAATTTTCATCATAGGTATACCTCAACTATGTGAGACAAAATGAGGAAAAAAATCCAGAAAATCACATTGTAAGATTTTTAAAGAATTAATTGGTAAATTCCTCTGTAAATAAGTATTTGGTCACCTACAAACACGCAAGATTTCTGGCTCTCACAGACCTTTAACTTCTTCTTTAAGAGGCTCCTCTGGCCTCCACTCGTTACCTGTATTAATGGCATCTGTTTGAACTTGCTATCAGTATAAAAGACACCTGTCCACAACCTCAAACAGTCACACTCCAAACTCCACCATGGCCAAGACCAAAGAGCTGTCAAAGGACACCAGAAACAAAATTGTAGACCTGCACCAGGCTGGGAAGACTGAATCTGCAATAGGTAAGCTGCTTGGTGTGAAGAAATCAACTGTGGTAGCAATTATTAGAAAATGGAAGACATACAAGACCACTGATAATCTCCCTCGATCTGGGCTCCACGCAAGATCTCACCCCGTGGGGTCAAAATGATCACAAGAAAAAAATCCCAGAACCACACGGGGGGAAACTAGTGAATGACCTGCAGAGAGCTGGGACCAAAGTAACAAAGGCTACCATCAGTAACACACTGCGCCGCCAGGGACTCAAATCCTGCAGTGCCAGACGTGTCCCCCTGCTTAAGCCAGTACATGTCCAGGCCCATCTGAAGTTTGCAAGAGAGCATTTGGATGATCCAGAAGAGGATTGGAGAATTCCTATTGTCAGTTAAACCAAAATAGAAACTTTTTGGTAAAACTCACTTGAGGATAAATAAGGCTGAGTTGCATCCAAGATACAACCATACTACTGTGAAAGCCTGGGGGTTGAAACAATCATCTTTGGGGCTGTTTTTCTGCAAAGGGACTAGGACGACTGATCTGTGTAAACGAAAGAACGAATGGGGCCATGTATCCCATGTATTTTGAGTGAAAACCTCCTTCCATCGGCAAGGGCATTGAAGATGAAACGTTGCTGGGTTTTTCAGCATGACAATGATCCCAAACATACCGTCCGGGCAACGAAGGAGTGGCTTCGTAGAAGCATTTCAAGGTCCTGGAGTGGCCTAGACAGTCTCTAGATCTCAACCCCATAGAAAATCTTTTGAGGGAGTTGAAAATCCGTGTTGTCCAGCGATAGCCCCAAAACATTACTGCTCTAGAGTAGATCTGCATGGAGGAATGGGCCAAAATACCAGCAACATTGTGTGAAAACCTTGTGAAGACTTACAAAACGTTTGACCTCTGTCATTTGCCAACAAAGGGTATATAACAAAGTATTGAGATTAAATTTTGTTTTTGACCAAATACTTATTTTCCACCATATTTGGCAAATAAATTCTTTAAAAATCCTACAAATGTGATTTTCTGGATTTTTTTTTCCCTCATTTTGTCTCTCATAGTTGAGGTATACTTATGATGAAAATTACAGGCCTCTTTCTTCTTTTTAAGTGGGAGAACTTGCACAAGTTGGTGCTGACTAAATATTTTTTTCCCCACTGTATATAGCTATGTAATGGGGAAGAGAGAGAGAGAAAAGTCACGTATCCAGTCGGACTCGGGCCGAGAATTCTCATAAGCTGTTGGACAAGGGCCGGGCCCATGCAGGGCTCTATTCGTTCCCTCGTTGCCCCCAAACTGCCCGGGACCATATGCACCTGCATACCCTGCATAACCAGACGCTACGCCACTGATCTTATTTGTTCTTATCTGTTCATAAAAGTTTTATGTTTAATATAAGCTACTTTGTCATTGTAGCATTGTTGATGTTGTGTGTGTGTTTCATTAAGAGTAATATTGAATCAACCTTAAGAATTAATTTTGTTTCAAGAATAGGATCAAAATAAGCGCTACAGATGTGAGAATGCGAGATTTGTTGCTGCTGAGGTAGACGCTCTTGCTCTTTCTCTGCTCTCTGTAGAAATTGTTGTTGATTCTAATTTGGGAACGGCAGGGACATGTTACAGGTTATAATATAATCCATAAATCATGGCAACAAATGATTTTTTTAAGTCAGTTTAATACGTTTAATCAGTTGAAATGACTTTCACAGTCAATTTGATTCAACTTAACTCATATTTAACCGTTGCTTCTTGTCATTGTAGGCTTAGGCTACTTTTTTCAATGAATTTTAATGAATATACTAATTAGTAAAATGAATATTATTTATTTTGTATTACATATTGTTCATTCATTTATTTTTAACACCGCACCCCCATTTTTTCGTGGGCTACACTCCAGGGGGAGTGCTGCAGCACCCCCAGCACCCCTACTTCCCGCGGTAATGGTTTTAGGAGATGTTTGGCAAGATATGATTGCTCGTCCAGATCCTCACATTCCCTTCGCCAATATCATTGGTGAAATACTTTGCACAGTCCCCACAAGAGGCAGAATACATTACAGTATGTACTAGACGAAAAGCACATAATCTCAAGATAATAAATAATGAGTGGCTGGGTTTTTGTACCTACAGGCTCTGATCAATGTGTTTATGAGTCTACCGCTTTGAAATGTTCCCCTAATCGAGTGAGTGAGTGAGTGAGTGAGTGAGTGAGTGAGTGAGTGAGGCTAATTGCCAGCTGAAAGAATAGACCAGCATATGAATCAGGTCACCCGTCTTAATTATAAATAAGAATCTGGCTGATCGGAACAACAAGGACTACATTCACTGTTTTTATAGCAAACACTGAGGACTGCATGGAGAGCTGAATGCCCAGTGGCAGGTTTTAATATTTCCTGGGGCGTTGAAGAGCTTACCTTAGTGCAACAGGATTTTATGTGATGTCGAGGTTTTTGTCCAGTTTGCATTCCTTGGGAGTCTTTGTCATCAGAAGGAATCCTCCATGAACAATTTAACCAACCCTCAATATAATTCAGGTCTCAACATAAATGTAAAACCATTTTTTTGCCTTTATACTGCTTGTCTAGGTGAAATGTGCGGTTATGTTTGGGTGAAATGCTCTTTTAATGAAAATGTCACTACATTTGCTCAAAGATTTAGCCTATAGTTTGAAAGATTTTAAAAATATTTTTAAAGAAGTCCTTTGCTCACCAATGCATCATTTATTTGATTAAACGTACTGTAAACCAGAATACAGTAAAATCAGTAATATTATTATTACAATTTAAAATAACCATTAAATTATTAAAATTAACTATTAATAATAACTGTTTTATGTTTTAATGTATTTTAAAAATGTCTTTATTCCGGTAATTCAATATCATTCTAATATGCTGATTTGGTAACATTTATTATTATTATCAATGCTTAAAACAGTTGTGCTGCTTAATATTGTTGTGGAAAAACCGAATATTTTGGTTTTTAATAACATCAAAGAATTGAATATTTAATTTATTTACTTTACTGCACTTAAGATCAATTCAATGTATCGTGCTGAACAAAGTATTATTTGCTCGCTTTTATATAAATTATTATTGTTGTTATTATTAGTAATATTTTTGAAAAGGATTTTTGTACTAAGGGAAAATAGTGTTAACAATATGTGAGTACATGTTTTTGTGAATGGCCTAACCACCAGAGTTGTGATCATTAAAAACAATTATCTGATTTATGTTGTAGAATTTGGGAATAATCCAGTTTTTTCTTAGCACATACTTTGACAAACAGCCCTATGGAACAACCCTTGTGGTCCTAAAACACGCACTCAGCCACATATCCTGTCTGTATATTCACCCTTTGAGGCCTGCATTGGCCTCATGCTTTAAGGGAGCAGTTTCAGAATGTAGACCACCAAAGTAGTTTATTCCTCAGATCCTCCCACTGTAGCATCAGCTAAAATGGCCCATGAAAATTCAAAAGAGCTCATTCTAAATGCCATCACATGCCTTCATAATACCTATTTTATTAGCTTCTCATTCTCATGCTGTAGCCGTGGACCATAATTGGGTGGGTGTTGGAGAAAATCTTATCATGTAAGCCATACCTCTACTGCTTGACTTCCTTTGTTACAAAGCAGAGAGACTGTTCATTTTATTCCTTTAATGAGTGTTGCTGTGGTGATGCAGTTTCACTTTATTATTTGTTTAATTTAATGTCTCCCACACATTAACCTGATTAAGCAGTATTTCAGTGTTTATGCTCTGTTCCAAGTTCGCCAGTTAATAACATCCGTTATGGATCATCTGATGACGAGCGGTCAGACAGACAGTTGTTTACACCTGGTACTGACACGCATCTCAAATGTGATTGGGTTTCGAAGGGAGGGCCCATAGGACAAAATGCATACTAGGTGTAAGCAGGGATATCTGACTGTATCAGACCATTTACCCAATAATTTGCGTTTAGTTTGAGTCACTGGGGAAAAGGTGTGAATTCCAGGTTATGGGTGGTGGCAGTTTGATTTTAGTGTAAATGCAGTAATTAGGCAGTCACACTCTTCTGTGTGTGCTAGTGCATTTTATGTTATTTCATTTTGAGCGCACATGACATTGCTGTCAAATGTTGTTCTAAGCACACCCTGATAAGTTCTATTATCCAAATTGTTTCCTATGCTGTACGACCAATGAAAGCTTTGATCACGCTGAAGTTAGTCAATGCAACTGCAA
This sequence comes from Sinocyclocheilus anophthalmus, assembly GCA_018155175.1. Classification (NCBI taxonomy): domain Eukaryota; kingdom Metazoa; phylum Chordata; class Actinopteri; order Cypriniformes; family Cyprinidae; genus Sinocyclocheilus; species Sinocyclocheilus anophthalmus. The sequence goes on along the minus strand of JADLZN010007622.1, from coordinate 3,897 downwards.
CTTCAGTTCAAAGAGAAAATGTCCTTAGTTTTTTCCCCTTTATTTGCATTTGTTCAACTTTGCTGAAGTGGCAGCTTGTGCATTTTTAGTGTAATGTTATTATGCAAAACTATTTCTGGCATTTTCCACTTGTTAGTAAGTAACTACCGTTCAAAAGCTTGGGGTCAAGAAGGTATTTATTTATTTATTTACTATGGAAGCCCATTTCTTCCACTGAATAAAAAATAAAAAAAGCTAATTGCGACTTTTTATCTCTCAATTCTGACTTTTTTCTTGCAGTTGCAGTTATAAGTCAAATTGGTGATGTAAACCTCGCATTGTCTGATTTTTTTTCACCTCCGAATGCGTGATATAAAACTCGCATTTCTAACTTTTTTTCTCAGAATTGGTGAGATATAAAAATTGCATTCTGACGTTTTTCTTGCAAATGCTGGATATCAATGCAATTAGTGTCAGTAAAGACATTTAAAACCTTACAAAATATTTCTATTTAAAATAAATTCTGTTCTTTTGAACTTTCAAAAAATACATAAAAAAAAATTCTTGAGCACTAAATCAGTATATCTGATTTAACATGGTACACCTTAACCATGGTAAAATGTACTGCACAGTCTCAAGTGGGTTATTGGGGTTTTTTTTTTTAGTCTGTTGATAAACCGCTTTGTCTAGACTGACATCCAGTTTCCTGTTTTGATAGTAAGATGTACAGATGTGAATGTGTACTCGCAGTAAGTGTACACATTTACAAAGAACAAAGCATCTGCATACTGGTAGGAACAGTGGGAAGCTTTGTGTTTGAAATCTGTACAGTGATGCATAACCCAGCATGAGCTGTTAAAGAGTCAGCAATGTAGCATTGATCGCGTTTCCCCCAAAAGCTTTTCTTTTATAATTTGGTTCGTTTCCTCCCACCCACTCAGTTCTCCAGTTTCCTCCCCATAATTTTTTTTTTTTTTTTTTTTTTTTTCGCCTGTAGCCTGCTAGCGGCGGCTACCCCTTTATCGCAGTTAAGTGTGCTATGAAACGATTGTAAGGCCTCTGGGAAATCTTTCCATAACTGGACCCAATTGTCTAGTTGTCTTGTGGTGGCTTAGTAAAGTTCTGACTTGGTTTTCATCTATAAGTTGATCATTTAATCATTTCTTCATTGTTTGCCTCGTCTCAAACTTTCCGCTAACTAGAAAGTATAGACCCCCCCCCTCCCCCCCCCCCCCACAGTAAACTTTCTGTCCTTGTGTTTCTTATACTTTTAATAATTATTTCATATGTAGGAATACATATTTGATTGCTGCAATGATGTGCATTCAGGTTTATCAAAGCTTTCATTGGATTGAAGTTTTAGTAGTTCCATAAAAGACGTGAATGTCAGATCAGTTCAGTTATCTTTGTGGGTGTTTTCACGTAAAGTCCACATTGCAAATCTTTTATTATTGTGTTTGTTTGCCAATTTATTGATTCATTTATGATTAAATAAAAGTTGTTGTAAAATAATACAGAAGTAAATATTTAAAATTCTGCACTGTAACTTTAGTTAAACCAGAAAATTAGCCATTTTATTGACTTACAAATTAGGAAATTATCGAAGCAATCAAAACCACAAATAGCAATAAGTAGTATGACCTCCGTTAGCTTAGCGTCAGTATACCTAGCAAGGTGTTTTTACTATAATAAATAAAAAAGAACAGTAGATAGAATAGAAAAAAAACAGGAATCTAGTGTTAGAGGGTTTTTTTGTTCTAATAAAATAAAACGAGGCAAAGGATAGAAAAAAGAATAGAGATGTTAGTGTTAGAGAGAGGCTCCGTTATTTAAATAATACAAACTAACATAAGTAGATAGAGGAGGCGAAATATTGAGATGCTACTGTCACAGTCAATTTATGCAATCAACACATAAATGTAAAGGTTTTCCTTTTACTTTGAACAGTGTTTTTCCCCCGTTACAAATTTATAAGGCATTTTAACATTATTATATACTAGATAGATATATCTATATATATATAGAATATAGAATATATATAATTTATGTTTTTTCTTTTTATTTTTTTACCTACCAGATTGCATCATTTACCAGTAAAGCCCGTTTTTTAAGAACTGATTTAGTGTAAGAGTGTGAATATCTGCAAAAATATTACTAATATTAGTTTCTAATTATGAATGTAAACACATTAATCAAATAATAGACTGCACAGATAATTTTGTATGTTTTCTCACAAAAATAGAGAGTGACTGTAATGAAAGTTACAGTAGCTCTGAATTGCAGATTTCTCTTGTGGAATGACCTTGGTGCTCTTTAAAACTCTGAACTTATTCAGTAGACATTTTCATCAGCAGAGTAGACGTGGGAAGGCCAGCAGGAAAACTTGCTGACACATTGGCTGATTGGAATTGATACAGGATGGCATAGTTTTTGCCATGCGGTCTTTCTTATGGCTTTAGGACTGCAACATATTGAGGAGTGTTATTGTTGTTAAACTTTCAGGTTTATTTAAAGTCGTAGACTATACCATCCATTCCATTCCTTTCTAAAAAAAAAACGTGCTTTTTGGAAATCGTGCGTGAGAGTAGGCTTGAACGTGTTGTTATTGTATGTGTTCCTTGAAGAAAGTCACAGATGAATGCTATCAATTTATGTGCCAGACGGGTACGTAATTTCCTTAGCTCAGCACCCAAACTTCCATTTGCGTAAAGCTCATCGCACAGCACATTTAGCTTGTAGCGCTGCATCCGATATTCCATGAATACATAAAAGGTCCACCACATTGGTCTTCTAAATGAGCCTCCGGAGGCCATGCGGGGTGTGTGGCTAATGAAATGTGCCGAGCACGTCCTCTGTTTGTGTGTGATTACTGTCGGAATGCTCTGAATGGCTGTTGATAAAGCAGAAGTGGAGGCAGATTTGCCCTCGGCAAGGCTTACTGCATAGACAGAGGGGTTGTCTATTTTCCTCTGCTTAGTGTTAAACTCAATTACAAGAGGCTTGGAAAGTCATAAGCTATAACTTAGTGGAGAACGTCCGTGAGAACCCAGCATACACCTCCAGAACATTCGTATTTGAGACTTCGCTGGTTTAAGCCTAACCTGGAGGGATGCACATAAAACTTCCACATATCCCACACAGTTTGATCCTTAGCCAACCTTGAAGAAGTTTAACTGAGCAGCTCGTACATTACATGGCGTTGTCTGCATCGTCTTCACTTCGGGGAAATTTAGTAATGTGAGCGATGAACTTTGGAAAGGCACCTTAAAGCACAATGATGTTAAGGCTTGAGGCTCTCATTTTTATTTGCATAGTTATTTTTTTCTGAAGTGTATTTTGATGGACTGAAGTTTTGAACTCCTCTGGAACTCTTTACTTTTCTCAAATGAAAAGATTTTAAATAAAGTGAGACCAGTTTTAGTTTTAATTTTTTTTTTTAATCAAAGACAAACATTAAAAACCTTTTATAAAAGTGTTTTTATAAAAGTTATTCATTTACTTTTTTATTTTTATACAGTTTATATAGTTTTTTACTTTTTCTATTTTTCACTAGACCACATAAAACTTTTTTTTCTTAATTGAAACCAGAAAATAAATCATTCATTCACATTAAAGTTGTGACCTTAAAATGGTAAAGACATATATAAGCTTCTGCACGTTCTGTATTTAATTAAGAAAATCAACAGTTTTAAGTTATTTTTCATTTATATATTTTAAAGGGTCAAATAAAGCAAAATTATGACTTGCATAAATATTTGTTTCTTCATTATAGCTGTTTTTAACCAGAAAATAAACTATTTTAAACTTTTATTTTTTTTTAATTATCCAATTATAGCAGAGATTCTTCGTATAGTTGTTTTTTAAGCAGAACATAACTAGTTTCTACTTTTTTTTATTTATTTGTTTTCTTTTTTTATG
>JADLZN010007621.1:0-75700 GCA_018155175.1 Sinocyclocheilus anophthalmus | reverse complement strand
TCAGCAGGACATGGGACACACACACACCGAGACACACACACACACACACACAGAGACACACACACACACACACACACACACAGAGACACACACAGAGACACAACACACACACACACTAGACCACACACCAAACACACAACACACACCCACACAAACAGAGGACACACCACACACACCACAAACCGAGACACACACACACACACACACACACACACACACACAGAGACCACACACACACACACAAAAATTACTTTTAATGACAACACAATTACAAAGCAAAAAACAGAAATAAAATAATAATTTTGTTACTAATATTATATAGTTAAAATACTTTTTATATTTCTATATTTATAAAATATATTTAATTATATTATTTTCATTACGTTAACATTTAATAACGTAGCTGTTATGTCTGGGTTATAGTTTCTTAAACTTCATTTTTTAGTTATTTAATTCGTTTTTGTTTTATATTTGAAATTAGATTTTTATTTAATTTATTATATTTTATTTTTATTTTAATTTCAACGTTTTATGGTTTTATTTTAAGTTTGAATGTTTTGTAATTTTTATTATTTTTAAACAAGTTTGCATTGTTTTTTTTATTAAGTTTTAGCTATTAGTTTTTTATTTATTAGTTTGAATTATTTTAGTACTTCAAAATTAAAAATAAAAATAAACTTTCAACAAATTCAAAATCAGGGTGAATTTTATAGCATTTATTTCAGCATTATCTATATATTTTTTTTTCTTTAATTTCTGGTATTTGTCTCAAGTTACAAAGATTACAATAATAAAGTGTCTATTAGTAATATTATGAATAATGCATTTTAATACCACTATATTAATAATAATGGTAAGCATAAATTAACAAAATTAGTAGTAATTGGAATAATGAATACATAATTCCAGAAGCAGAAAAAGTGCGAGTGTGTAACTAGGGTCGCTGAAATCAATTACTACCTTGCCACTGTAATGACGTCACGATGGTCCAGATCTGCCTCGCTCGCCCGTTTCCTCGCGCACCTGGATATAAATAAACACTATATATATATAAAATAGTAAAAGGACAATACAGGGGTTCTGTGAGGAAACATTTAGGTGGGTATTTAAATAAATCTACTAAATTACTACTAAAGTCTACTAATGCTCTAATGATGTAGTTAACTGTAGTTGCTAAGTACTGGTAGTTAGTAGAACGTCTAAGAAGGGGGGATCTGGGGGGGGTCACGATTCTGTTGTTATAAATGCAGCGGCCAATCAGAGGCGTTCAGATGAATCATCGCTGAAACACCGGAGTTTTGTTCAGTGCGCGCGCTCGCTGACTGAATTCTGCTCTCTGGCGAATTTTCTCCTCATAAGGCGCGTTTCCATTACAGATTTGCGCAAAACTTTGGCGATATTTTATAAATGTCGATTAAAAAAAATTGCGAAATGACGGCGTTTCCATTAACCAATGTTATGCGGCTTAAAACGTAACCTTTTCCCTCCGCGATAAGTCATGGCAACGGATTGGGGGATTTTGGCTATATGATTCAAAGGGAGGATTATGCGTGTATCTTTACAGAAGCAGCAAAGAGAGCTGCTTCAGAAACGTGCATGGCGTGGCTGGAATAAACCATATCCTGTATAAAAACATAAACACAAGCATTGAGTGGCTGTAATCAGCTTCAGTGACCGTATCAGAGCAACACTGCATTGCAGACGTGTGCAGTGTAAATTGTCCAATTATTAATAGTAGGGAAAGCCCCTTATAATGGAGCGCGGTCATTTATGAAGTGTTTCTTGGAGGTTATAGTGCATTGAAGAATGACCATGTGACTTTTTACATACACCATGTGACCTATAAATGTGGGAAAAAAAACATTTCCATTGCAGTTTTTCGAATTATTCCTTTTTCGCATTGCCTGAAAAACCACCATGCGAGCGTAAAAACTTTTTTGCGATATATGGGTGTTTTTGCGAAATTGACGCGTCCATTAAGCGATTTCAATTATCAATTTCATTTGAGCAATGAAGGGGTAAGGAAACCGACTATAAACAAAAAAAAGTGCAGATGTGCATACGATGTAAGCAAGATACTCATTTCGCAGTGTAAACCGCTTCAGTGATTATAACGGGAGTTTATGAGAGGGCTTGAACTCTGGCTAGACTGAAGTCAGTGATAATGTTCTTTGATAATGTAAATGTTCTTTGCTCTCTTTCTGTACCATGAAAGTGTTATAATTTGTAACTTAAAATGTTTTTTATTAAATTCACATTAAATACAAAAATATTTTATGGCATGACACCCATATCTGATACTTACATAAAAGAGGGTTTTTTGCATAGTTAATAGATTACACTATTATGCTACTTTGCCCATCACGCATCATAGATCAACTAACATAATCTATAAGGAGAAATGATTACTTACAAATATTGAGAATCGAGTTCATTTAGATGTTCGTCACAATACCAGAGAAAGGAACATTTAATACTTCCATTACATCACAATTTGAATAACAATAATATTGTTAATTTGTTTGTTTGTGGGATTTTATCACAGACATTTTATCATAAATTAATTTCTCAAAGCTCAATGTCCTTTTTGTATGATGGTTTCAGGCACATAACCCAAATGGTAAAAAAAAAGAAAAAAAGTGGAGAAAAAATTGTGTATGCTCAAAAAAATATCAAAACAGAAAAATTGGCAGCACATTAGTAAACTCATCTCATTTGCTCCAACAGTTTCCCTGGTTGTAAAGCATGTGTTAACAGCTGCCTAATATGAGGAACATAAGATGTACCTCCTCACCCAATATATAGTCTGTTGGTGATACCTAAAGGTTACAGGCCAAAAAGCCGGTTGAGTTAATGTCCTTGACCTCTTATTACTTTTTTAAAGTTTATTGGCAGCCACTCCACCGCTATACAACCTCTTACGACCTCCCATAACGTCCATGAGTGTTCTGGATTGAGCTCAAACATCATCTGCAGGACAGATGATTTGTGCCTGAGTCAGACGCCAAAGAAACACATCAGCCAAGTTAGCATTAGCAACTCTCTGGCTAATTTGCTTTATCCTGAAACACAACTTTAATATGCTTGGCACATGCTAATGCTATTTCTCTCCACAGATAGGACTAGCACACATGTACCATTTATCATCTTAATTGTGATTAATATTCAAATATCCTGGAGTGCTAAATGAGCTCCTTGGTGCAAAGTTTTCTCTTTAAATAAATTTCACTAGTTTGCCAATTAATAATAATGCATAGGACGAGAATAGCAGAGGAAATGGATGAGGTTTGCAGTCCACAAGGAACTAAATTAGAAACTAGTTTGACACAGAAGCAAAAGTAAAATTGGTAGAATTTTGTCTGGAGAGAACAAGCTCTTGTTCTTTCCAGACTGGACTATTGTAATGCTCTCTTGGCAGGCCTTCTCGCATTTACTATAAAGCCTCTGCAACTGATCCAGAATGCAGCAGCGAGAGTGGTTTTCAACAAGCCGAAGAAAGCCCACGTCACACCAATCTTCATCAGATTCCGCTGGCTGCCAATAGCCGCTCGCATCAAACTCAAGGTACTGATGTTTCCCTACAAGACAACAACTGGCGCTGCACCAACATACCTAAACTCGCTAGTTCAGACTTGTGCGCCTCCAGAAGCTTGCATTCTGCAAGTGAATGACGCATTATTGTTCCATCCCAAAGAGGCACAAAATCACTCTCACGGACGTTTTACTGGACTGTTCCCAGATGGTGAAATGACCTGCCTATCTCAATTCGAGCAGCTGTGCTTAGACAATTTCAAAACAATCTAAAAGCGCCAGCCCGACTAATTAATTAGCACTTACTATCGATTCTATTTGCCTAATTTATTTAAAATAAAAAAAAAAACACCTTACTTTGTGTACTGTGCTAGACTAACGAAGACTGGTACATGACTGGTACTGTTGCTCTTTTGTTTTGATTGCTTCTGTTACCCTCATTTTGTAAGTCGCTTTGGATAAAAGAATCTGCTAAATGATTAATGTAAATGTAAATGTAAATATGTATATTTATGCTATTTTTATGATATTGAATTTTTTTTAATGCCTATTTTAATGTTACACTCTAAAATAAAGGTGCTTCACGATGCAATAGAAGAACCTTTTGGTCTAAATGGTTACATAAAGAACCTTTAACATCTGAAGAAAAGGTTTCACAAAAGGTTCTTTGTGGAAAAAGAAGGTTCTTCAGATTATAAAAAAGGTAAGAAAGAGATGGTTCTTTAAAGAACCTTGACTGAAATAGGTCTTGGGGGAACCAAAAATGGTTCTTCTATGGCATAGCTTGAAGAACCTTTTGAAGCACCTTAATTTTAAGAGTGTGGCAACAGATGTGTGATGGTTTAAACATGTTACTTTCCATGTTGTCTTACAGGGGAAAACGTATTTACAGTGGTTCTTTTGGCAGAGTTACCAGCAAATTTAATTTCATTATCATCATTAGTTGTGCATATTCTTGGCAGATGCTTTCTAGACAAAACAACTTTCAAGAAAGGCCAAATATTGTATTGTGATGATTTCATTAGCCGTTAGGAACAGATGAAATGGAAAGACTGAATCATAATGTGCTGATGAAAAGCAATATGATTACTGTGCTCTCGATGCATTAAGTGTCAGTTTTTTCTTTGCCAATTCTTTGAATAGTCTGTCGTGGACAAAATCCCTCATGTTTCCTATCCCTCAGTGACTTTGACTGCATTCAGATATGTGCAAAAAGGCCTTTGCTAGTTGTCGTGTTCAACAACAATGGAATGACATACTTAACTGTATATTTCTTGTTTTATATATCAAGTAAATAATCAAATATTTGTTCTTTTGGCTGATGAGTTGTGTTCTGACATCAGTTTGTTGCAGTTTCACTTTTCTTTTATCTTTTGACTGCTGCGTGGAAAGAGAAAAAAAGAGAGCTGAGTTTGTTTTAGTCAGAACAGATCTGTGTGACAGTCTTAAGCTATTCCAGGAAGGCAAGAAATGGGATCATCTCGTACACAAACACATAGAAATCAGGGAATGGCAAAAGATGCATATTTTAAGAGTATAATATCAGGTTTTTATAAACAAGATCAGCCATTGTCCAAATGAAGTCTGCTGAAACAGTGGTTCCATTCTGCTGGGTTCAGTTTGACACGCCTAACCTGGCAGTCTGACTGGATCCACAGAGATCTTGTGTGTGTGTGTGTGTGTGTGTGTGGTAGTGTGGGTGTGTGTGTGTGTGTGTTGTGTGTGTGTGTGTGTGTGGTGTGCGTGTCTGTGTGGTGTGCGTGTGACAACATGGATGTAAGACGTCGAGTGGGTTTATAAAGTCTATAACTAAAACTTATCTAACGGCATACACCCACCTATCCAAATCTAAACACCTCGTGGTCTCCCAAGATGATACCAAGATGAGCTTATAAGTCTGGCTGTCAGCAGTGCCGCTTGAGTCTCATATACAATGTATAACAGCATTATCATAAATGGACTGATGATTGGTGAATTTCAGGGTGTTCCTTTGGTGCAGATTTGTCAAAAGGTTTCCACAGAAAACAGGATGCAGTGGCAGTTCATGAACTCGTCTGTTTAAGGGCACTATTTCAGAAATGAAATCTAAATTACTACAGTTCATCGGCCTTTGCAAATTTGAAGAAGTCCACTTCACAACATGCCAATTGCCTGACCCTTAGAGCACCTCTCTGTGAGAGACAGAGAAAATTATCCATGTGGGTCAAGACTCATTTGGAAAAGGGTTTGGTCATGTTTCACATCCTGAATAAATCTTGGGTTTTCCCAATAAGTTGCACAAATCTTGTTGATTTATAGGAACCTCTTTCTTGCTTGTTTTCAGGCCTCTCAGAGTTAACATTTGCCTTAAACCTAAAAACTACACTACTCAATCTTTAGTCATAAAACCCTCATTTATAGATTCTTAATGTAAAATCCTGCTGCAGTGCATTTGGAAAGTAATCCCTGAATTAGCGTTTCTAGTTTGTTCACCACCATTATGAAATGCGGTGAGCAGAACGTCAGAGTCCAGCCAAGACTTTAGACAGCCAGACTCAGAGAAAATAAGTCATTCTGTTTCGTTTTTTTATTTTTGGAATATAAATGATAATATTTATGTGTATTTATGCATATGTGTTTTTTAAGTATAAATTGCTCTAATTATCAGGCACACCTTATTTTAACCTCAACAATTCCTTTTTGGAAGACACTCAAAATATGAATGCAGTGCAATCAGTTGCTGTTTGACTAAACACACACATAAACTCTCTCATTAGAGAGATGCTCTGGATGGTTCATGACCTCTCATCTGTTTTATATGCCGTTGGATATGTCGTGTGTATGCTGGCAGAGGGGCAATAGGGCAGTATTTGCGTGTGTGTGTGTGTGTGGGGGGAGAGAAGAGAGAGAGAGAGATAGAGAGACTCGGTGAGCATGTGGTGTGGTATTTAGGTCACATTTCCAGCAGGCTGGTTTTCCAGCATCAGACAGAATTTAAGAGCGAGGTTCAGCGAGTTCTGGACAAGCGTTTCAGTCTCAGAGTGAGGAAGTAAAGCAGGTTCCTCCGCTTCGCTATCATGTCCATGCGGCTTCATCATAAATACATTAAGATTTAATGCCGCTGCCAGATGAACCTCTGTGTCTACGGCCTCACTTTTCATACAGTCACCCACCTTTAAAACTCAAACACACATACACAAAAATATGATGCCTTGTGCAAGTTTTTGTCTTTTGTCATGCGTAAGTTGGATTTCTGTTTCTTAGGACACACACACACACCACCACACACACACACCCTAGACGATAATGGATTTACAGTTAGAAAACTATATTGGCTGATATAATCACACTGAGAGAGACGTGGTTTTGAATTGTGTGGATTTAGAAAGAATGAGAAACAGTAATTTTTGGTGTGTGTTTTCATAGGGCTTTTTAGCTATAAAGTAGTTTAAAATAAATTAGTGTTTGTTATTGATATCTGTCATGTAATTTGATCACTGGATTTGTTTTGTTTTTAAAATAACGCTCAATATTGTCGAAAATCCGCTTGCATTTGAACTCTTTCTGTGATTTACTATGTAATCTTGGTCAAGTATTTTGGTACACTTTACATAAGGTCCCATGCGGTAATGTTAATTAATGCATTAAACGAAACATGAAAAATACATTGCTACACTATTTATTATCTATGTTATTGTTAATAAAAATTGAAACAATAAAATAAAATAAATACAACTGTTCTTTGTTAGTTAATGTTAGTTCAGGTCCATTAAATAATATTTAAAAGATACAACTTTTGATTTTAACCCTTTAACTGTCACCTCTTGTTTTTGACATATGTTCAAAAAACAAGAGGTGACAGTTAAGGTTAAAATCAAAAGTGTATTTGTTGTTAAAAGTGCACTATTCAAACTTAAATTGTTATAATTCATGAACACTTTTGAATACAGACCTAAAGTTGGACTCTTTTTAATAATGTATAAGTAAGTTAATAAGTTTAATAAGTTAATAAGTATTAGCAGTATTTTTATACAATTATAGTACTGACTTAATGAAATTACATATGCCTGAAATAACTATATATATATATATATTATGTGTGTGGTGTGGTGTGTGGTGTGTGTGTGTGTGTGTGGTGTGTGTTTGTGAATTACAGATAATCCAACGTTTTCAGGTATTCAGGTAAAAAAAGAGAGAGAGCAGGTATTACGGACATAGACAAATGAGAGGACATGAATGAAACCACCCTGAAACTTCCCCCCTACAGATCACTGGGAATTAGAGTGAGTTAGGGGGCAGAAAGAGCAGAGAGACAGTGAGAGAAAGAGAGTTCTCCTGCTGCTATCCCTGTAAAGTGTCCTATACAGAGAAGGGAGAGAGGAGAGAGTGGAGTGGAGGAAACAGTGATTTAGAGGAGGAAAGACTTGTTTCTACAGAGCTCGTTAAAAAATAATTAACAATTAAACTAAGTAAAATAGAGGAAGCAAATGAAATAACTGTATAATCCCTCGACCTCCATCTCTGTCTGTCTCTCACTCTCCAGGCATCAATCTCTCCTTCTCTGCTTTGCAAGGTAGCAGACGTTATTGTTCAATATTTATGTTACTCCCCGACTGCAGCTCTCTGAACTCTTACAGCACCACATATGAAGCATTCACCCGCATCCTGAGTGTACACAAATACACCCTGAGAGACCAATGGCAGATAAAACACTACTCTGTATGTGTGAGTGTGTTTACCTATGAGGGTTTAAGCTGTAGTTTGGGGACAAAATTGTCCTGAGACGTTAGGTTAGATAAATCTGACAAAATACTAATCCCAATCTTTAAATAGATACTGTTAAATAAATACTGATCCCTATCTTTTGAACAGTCAGTTATGTTATTGTAACCATTTTATATAGATGTATAGAGAATTTATATAATATCTAATGTTTGATAAATGTATAATGAATGTGTGATAATGAAAACATTTCAAATGTTCGACCAACTGAAGTAACCTATTTCTTAAAAAGCTGTTGAGCATTTTGAAATGTGAAATTATGAGGATACAGGAACTGTGCGTGTCTGGAAACAGGAGGACACCATTTCTCAGGATAATAATCAAGTGTGATCTGATGGCAGCTGCAGGGAGCAGTTCAGTGTTCAGGTCTGATTGCATTACTGACGAGATGAGATATCTCAGGCTCGATTGTTCTCTTCCATCTAGTGCTGCATCATCAAACAGATGATCAAATAAAATCAATCTTTCACAGAATTATGTATATCGTCCCTTCTCTTTCTTTCTCTGTTTTCAAGTCTTTGCACTGATGTCTAACTTCACCCGCTGAACTCCCTCCTCCGGTTCTCTCTGTAGAATCTCTCTCTCCTTCTGTCTGGGCGCTGTAATAGTAGCAGATAGAAGCTTGCAGGGCCCACGGCATTTACCCAGAATGCACTAGGGGTGAGTGGGCAGTAAATCTAATATCACTCTTGTGCAGATTGATAACCTGTCACATGACATGCCTAATACTCTCTAAGTCTCCTTGTTTCTCTGTCTCGCACACTCAAAACTTGAATGATATATTAGTGAATATATAGTAAATTATATGCATTCCTAAATACAATTATATCTCCGTTGCTGAACTAGTTTGTCATTATGATCATCACCCCAATAGTCAAAATAACTGTATGGCACATTTTGTATTGTAGTTCAAAAGGCTCATTGGAAATACATGTCTCTACCTACATTTTTGCAAAAGTTTAAAAACTTGTTTATACATAATTCACTGCAGTTTCCAGCTGCCATTAATGCTAGAGGCAATAAAAACACCAACAACTGTAATTCCTTTTCACGCAAATTATTATTACGGGGTAGATTATCGATTTATAACGATTTTTTTTTATGCAGATGGTTCCATCTACAATTTTGATGTCTGCATCACATATTCTCCCCATATGTATGGCTTTTCTGATGTAGTGAACTTGCTCTGTAGCTCACCTGATACAGCATTGCACTTGTGTTGCAGAGCGTTTGATTACGAGGAACAGTAAGAGAGCTCAAGGACTTGTCGAAGCAAAGTAAAATGGTGCGTTGCTTCAGAAAATGTGTTTTTGCTTTTGTTAACACTATCAGTTGTTAACACTAGCATGATAAATCCGAAATATGGTTTAAATGTTTTATATATACAGTGGGGAAAAAAAGTAATTAGTCAGCCACCAATTGTGCAAGTTATCACACTTAAAAAGATGAGAGAGGCCTGAAATTTTAATCATGGATACCGTTGGGGTGGTAATTTGTTTTAATGTTTTGAAAGACGTTCTACTTAGGATCACCAAGGCTGTTATTTATATATATTTTTAAAATACCGTCGGAACAGTAATAAGTGACAAAATACAAATAAAAGGACAGTTTAATAATGTGAAAGTGTGATTTATTCATTTGATGACAAAGCTGAGTTTTCAGCAGTTATTACTCCAGTCTTTAGTGTCTCATGATCCTTCAGAAATCTTTATAATATGCTAATTCGGTGCTCAAGCACGCATTTCCTATTATATCAATAGTTGAAAGATTGTACTGCTTACTCTTTTGATCTATGTGATATGTAAGAATATAAAGTTAAAAAGAAGAGCATTTATTTTAAATAGAAATAGGATACTTTGTATCATATACTTATGATACATTATTAATATTACGTAGTATATAGTAAATGTCTTTACTGCCACGTTTGATTAACTTAATATGTCCTCATTGAACAAAAGTATTAATTTGTTTAAAAACAGTAGTGTACTATTCACTTTTTCAAATCAACTTGACACCGTTATGCTGATAATATAATTTGCATTGGGGAAAAATGCAAGGAAGTGTTCTCATATCCCACTATATATGCGTAGCATTATAACTAGTTTTAGCCAAACAGAAACTTGAGAACTGAAGTTGTGAAGTTCCTGATAAGCAGCAGTATTTGATGGGGCTTTGCAAGGCTCTGGGTGTGCAGTCAGTTGGATCTGGTGATAGCAGCCTGCAGTGCAATAAATTTACTACAGTAGATAGAGGATTACTTCCACGAAGCCTTGGCCAATCACTGGCCTGTGTTGCTGAGTGTCTGTTACCTTTTTCCACTGATTTGGAACCAGTTTTCCTGCTTCTCTGATTATCTTTAAGGTTAAAATGACATTGGGAACGGGCTGTATGGCAGGTGAAAAGAAGAATGAATCGCTTGTACTCTGATTGTCAAAGTGCATCTTCAGGGTCTTCATTCATTTTCCATTTCCTCTGGGGCACTGAAAGGCCATTACATTAGAGTTCATGTTCATCTAATTTCCAGAATGGTAAACAAATTTTGCTGTACAGAATGGAAAAAACTTGAGAATCAACTCTGGTTATACGTTCACCCAATATTGCTTAATAAAGGTTAGATAATAGAGATATTGGAGATAGAACAGTCAATAATCACATTTTTTGTAATTATGATTTGTGTGAATTAAATTTACAGCAGACTATATGTGAATATACTGTATATGTAACAACGTTCGTAGGTCGGGAAGAAGGAGGCGGGAACCGGCGAATGTTCAAAGAAAACTTTAGTTACAAAATAAACACAAAATAGCGCGACAGCCCCTCGCGGATGAACGCGCACAAACAGAACCAAAACACAAAATCCAGGCCTGGTCCTCTCTTGTCCAACACTGTCGTCACTCCTCCTTTTATTTTTCCGGAGCTCCTCTGTGGGACTCGAGTCTGGTGTGTGGCGCAGGAGTCTCTCATTACCTTTTACTCCACCGGCCTCGCTCCGTTCCCGCGGCTCTCGGCCCCGCCCCTCTCGTCACGTACCCCCATCGCCCCTCGCAGGCCGGGGGGTACTCACGAGACTGCACTCTACTCTTTCACTCGCAGGTGATATTTTATTCTTGAGCTTTGATGATAATTAAATTCCAGCATACAAAGAGTACAAATGTCTTTAGTGAAATGTCCCATCCAGATATGATTTACTAATAAATGACAGTAGTTGTTAGATCTTTTTTAATTAAATCGCATTAACCCTATTTTATGAACTACATGTTAACTTTGACAGACCAAATTAGAATGAAAAATGTATTTGGGGTGTTGCTTTTTGACACTATGAACATGATGAGACTATTCTAACTAGGTCACAAACTGTTATGACTTAATTTTTTGAGTGAAATATTCCTTTAAGCTTCTTTAAAGTATGTCTTTGAGTATTATAGTGCAGCTGAGCTCACATGAGTGAAGCTCTTTCATTATGTTTGTAACAATGATCAGTTAAAACCAATCAAGGTGCTGGACATGAATAATTCAACATGATTTCAATTTAGCGAGTCGGTTAAGCAGGGTAAGATGGGCTGTGTAGTAGAATGAAATGATCTTCAATGAGAGCTTATTAGTATAATGGATTATTACAGTGTCACATCTTAGGATGTTCTTGCATCAGACTGACAAGAACTATTTGTACTTTATTTTCTAGAATAAAAGTCTTTTTTTAAGCATCTGAAATGTGCTGCAACTTAAGCCCAAAGTAATTAGGCCAATTTTTTGTGTCTGCGCGGACTGTCCACGAACAACAGCAATGTGAATGTTGAAACAGAAGAGTCCACTATAGGTGGTTGTGTGCATGTTTCGAGCTTGTCCATCCGTGCTCATACCAAAGCAACTTACATAATGAAATGAACATCAAGCACACAAAACTGCTGAATTTCCATAATTTTGCCAATATTCCAAGAGTTATTTAATTGGACTACACATGGAATCTCTTGTTTCTCTTCCCAAATCCTCCATCACATATTCCATGGCAAAAAAGCTGAGGGTGAAAAGTTTATATACATGTTTATTTTCCTCTTTTCATTTTCTTTTCCTCCCTATATTCACATCTTTTAATGAAAAGTAGAAAATCACTTATTTTCTGGAAAATATAGAATCTTAGGTTTTTTAACTTTAACTTTAAATTTACTTATAAGAACAATGCATAATATATTTTACTGCCACATAATACATGCTGTTACCTGTCGGTGTCATATGGAGATGACTTTAATGTTTGCGTCCCTTCTCTTTTCTTAGTGTTCACATTGTACATATGTTGTTGATGATTCAAACATGCAGAGAAATTAATCTAAACACTGGTTCAGAGTTTCACTTGAGGATTTTTACAGCACATTAACAGGCAGCACAAACAAATAGTCTCTTTGTTTCAGCTTCCCACAAAGTCTCTGCGATGTTTTTTTTTTATATATACATACAGCTTTTCCTTACAGAATTGTGATGCATTCTCTACAGTGATGTAAATGGTTATGTAAATGCCTTGTTTATAAGGAAGATTTGTATGCAATCAAAAATACATATATCGATAAGTGCAACTCAGTGCTGTCAATAGAAAAGACAAATAAGTTACCACTGTAATTCTGTAATCTTTTTATACCTCTTTATTCTTTTGTTTGTATTATTTTTTCCATTCCATTCACCTTTATTCAGAATGAATCAGACATTAACATTACCTTACTACTCAAACTGAAGAAAATACAATGGAAAGAAAGGTTTTTCAGTAGTGTGGGGATTATTATTTACAAATACATTGAAAGACAAAACATCAAATGATAATAAGAAAAAGGAGAAAATGTGGTGTGGATTCTGATTGATTTCACCTGTATAAGCACCATGGCCACATCTCCAACATGAGATAAGTTTTTGATGATTGATTGTGTTGTGGATTTTTCTTGGGTGCGGCAAATGAAGTGGAGAAGCAGAGTTCCAGACGTCAAAATAAGACTTTATTTAACAAAGAAACAAAGCCGGGAAGACAGTCACGGCATTCCAAATCATTCCAAAGTCTTTGTTTGTCAGCTCATATTATTATACCCCTTGTTCTCTCCAAATTTGGTCATTTTCAGTTTTTTCTTTGTTCCGGTTACTTTTTATTGGTTATAGATACCTGATTTGCCACAATTGTTTCAAACTCTTTTGGCCTTGTTTTTAATGGTGGAATGTGGTCCGATCAGCCATTTTTAAAAAGGCTTTTATTTCATTGGTTGGTAGTGTGGTCATACGAGATGTGTGCGTCACATCCATCCACCTTCTCCTGATAATATTCCACCTTCTACTGTCTACTGAAAGGTCCATTGTCTAATGAAAGAAAAGACCATTATACGTGTTCCTAATAATATTACATTATTTCAAGTTCACAGGTGTACTTTCTAATGAAAGATTCACTGTCTAATGAAAAGACTATTATTCGTTCTATGACATCCAGGGTTAACATAATTCAGCATATTAATTTATATATTGATTACTTTCATTTTCACATAATACTTCAATAAAATTACACAATAATTGCTGAACAAATAGTGAACAAATTCAAATGTCAGTTTCAAATATTGAAAGAGACTTTGCTAATAGTCATGAATTGGTTCAAGAAATGAAAGGGATAGGTTACCCAAAAATGAGTCCTGCCAAAATCTCATGTGATAACCCTTTATTCTCTAATAACATTTTCTCACAGTTGTTGGCGTGTATATAATTTAGGAAAATTTAAAACGTTTTAGAACACTGGTGTAAAATAAAAGGGTGAAAAGAAATACTACTTTTGAAAAACCTATACAGAAAGGCCTCATCTTAATATGCTGTTTGACATTCATGAACAGATGATTGTTTTTTGAGTTGAATCTTTTCAGTGAATCCAAATTATCCAGTTCATAAAACCCTTTTGAATCATTCGTGAGTCTCACCGACTCAAATTTGGTCACTGTGGTTATTAGTTATTGCTAAGGTTCATCTCAACTCTGTTTTTAGTTTTGTACGTTATCTTGATGCACTGACATGCATTAGCTATTGTTGATGGAAAGGTCAGTTTCGAAGAACTTTAAACTTTAATCAGTCTTGTCTATTTTAGCACCTGAATTATTATGCTGGTTATCACCCACACATTTGTTTTGTTTTTTTGTTTTTTTGGGACTGTATCATTCGTTTTTTTACATAACTAATTTGGCAGTGGGTGTGTAGTTCTAAGCATGCTTGGCACTGCATTTGAAGAGATAATGTTAAAATTAAGTGTAATGTTAAGTGTTTTTCAGAAAAGAGAAAAACCTTTTAATGTTCAGTTATGATGGGGATTTAGTATTATGTTTTTGAGTTGTAGCCTATAGTTATCATCTTGGGAGATTGTGGGAGATATTATGACTATTAATTGTCTTTAACATGCAGTTGCTAGTTATTATCTAACACAGGAACCTAAATGTTAATACATTTAGGTTCCTGTGTTCAGCAATCAATTATCAAAAACTTATCTCAAGGGATATTTCACCCAAAAATCTAAATTTGCTGTTAATTTTATCACCCTTATGCCATTCAAGATATTGAGGTCTTATGAAGGGAAACGATCGGGCTGTGCAAGAAACTGAACATCATTTAAAACATTATTACCTGTAATCCATAGCCTCAGGCAAACAATCTGGAGTGATGTCCGAAAAAAATAAGTGGTCCAATTCTTCTTTTTTGGTGAACTATTTGAACAACTTCACCAAATTGGATTGAACCATCTGAACACAAGTTCCGCTTGAGCAGCACAGATCTACAAGTTACTCAATTAAAACCCAATTTTGGATGTGCCTGACAGTCACTCTGACTCAAAATGAGCCAAAATACTGCATAGATAATTTTATGATGTGGTTTTTTTTTACCACTATTCAGCAATCCTGTTACTCAACAGTACCTGAAAGGAAAACTGCCTCCCCCCCGAATGAGCCAGTGATATGTGCTTGCATCAGCTGAGCTTGAATGAAGGGGTGAAATTCACGTTTTAAGGGTTTTCATTGTTCATGTAAAAAGGTGAGCTGATGAGTTGATTCACTTCATTTACTTTAGACCTGTAAAACATCAACATTTCTCATCATTATTGGGTGCTTTACTAATATAATTGTGTATATATGTTTTGTCATTAAGTGATTATGTACTGTAAACAAACTAGTGACTTGAACCAGTTCATAGAACTGTCCAAAAAAACCAGTTCGCAGAAAAAAAAATCGGATTTCCCCATTTCCTTGAGACTATGGATTACAGGTAATAATTTTGTAAATAACATTCAGTTTCTGGCCACGATTGATCCCCGGTGCTCTTCATAAGACCTCAATATATTGTCAGGAGCCATGGGTATTAATTTTGTGTTCCTTGATATGCTTTTTTGACTCGCAAAGTGATAGTAGTCGTTGACTTGCATTATATGAATCACCAAAGGCCATGGTTTCAGCTGGGCAATAATTCAATATCAATATGTATCGCGATATAATTTTTTTCAATAACGGTGATATGATTTTTAAACACATTTCCGATATTTCGATATACATTACCAGTGTTTCCCATACATTGATTTATTTGTGCCGTTTGACTTCGTTGAATAAACATGAGCACTGCACGTTTCAAAATCAAAACGCGTCGCGGGTGTTTTATATGAATGTATCTCTGAAGGGAACCGGCTATCTTCAGAATAGTTTAGATGGCATTTTTATCTGATAAAGTAGCGTTCATGAGCGTAGCTGATTTGTTTACAGCCATTACTGGAGAAACCATTAGTTCCACCGCTCTCACAGCGCCTCCTGCTGGCAGACAAGCAGTTTGCATTTTCAATAATAAACCCATTTCCAGCAACATGCTTTTGTTGTTGCTCTATTTTTTTGTTTTCTGAAGCAACTCGGAGCATGTTTCATACTCGTTATCCTGGTTAATGCACGTTTCAATCTATAAGAATAATCAGCCTACACTACCAGTCAAAGGTTTTTGAACTGCAAGATTTTTAATGTTTCTTAAAGAATTCTCTTCTGCTCAACAAGCCTGCATTTATTTGATCCAAAATGCACCAAAAGCAGTAAAAACTTTTTTTTTTTTTGCAAATATTTTACTATTAAAATAACTGCTTTCTATTTGGAAATATTTTAAAATGTAAATTATTCATGTGATCAAAGCTAAATTTTCAGCATCATTACTCCAGTCTTCAGTGTCACATGATCTTCAGAAATCATTATAATATGCTGATTTGCTGATTATCAATATTTAAAACAGTTGAGTAAATTTTTTCAGGATTCTTTGATGAATAGAAAGATCCAAAGATCAGCATTTATCTGAAATAAAAAGCTTTTGTAACATTATACACTATATCCATTCAAAAGCTCTTTTTAAATTTCTTTATGATTTTACTCTTATTTAGCAAGGATGCTTTAAATTGTTTAAAAGTGATGATAAAGACATTTCTAATGTTACAAAAAAATTATTTCTCACACAAATGCTGTTCTTTTGAACTTTCTAACATCAAAGAAAACCTGAAAAAATCTACTCGGCTGTTTTCAACATAATAATAAATGATTTTTGAGCAGCAAATCAGAATATTAGAATGATTTCTGAAGGATCATGTGACTGGAGTAAAGATGCTAAAAATATAGCTTTGAAATCACAGGAATAAATTACATTTTAAAAAAAAAATATGTAAAAATATTTTCAAAATGTTACCGTTTTTGTGTATTTTGGATCAAATAAATGCAGGTTTTGTGAGCAGAAGAGAATTCTTTAAAAAACATAAAAAACTTACTTTTCAAAATCTTTTGACTGGTAGTGTATGTTAGCCTAAGTTTGATGTTAAATATATTAATATTAATAAGGAGAGTCTGTGATTTATTTGACAGTGATTTCACATTTCTTGTTTGTATGAAGGAATACCAATAAAAGGTGAACATTTATATATTTCCTAAAATATTATATAGTTTTACAGGAGTAGGTTTCATAGAGTTGGCAAAATAATTTTTCATAAGTTTGTAGGTACAGACATCTGTTGTGGCCGTTCTTGGCCGTTTTTTTGAGGCTTTTTTAATAGTGTTCATATCGATATCGGAATTATATCGTATCGACCGAAATTAAGAAATATATCGTGATATAAATTTGGCCCATATCGTCCAGCCTGTTTCAGTAAAAAAAAAAAACGTATTTACTGTTCTACTCAAGGAAAAAGGTCACATGTACATCTTGGATGGCCTGATGATGAGTAAATCACCATATGCAAATTTTCCAAAAACCTATGCAAATTTTCATTTTTGGGACAACCATCCCTTTAAGTTGGTTCTACAAAACATTTTTTAGAGTTTGGTTTAGTCTTGTTGTACAGATCTAAACCAATTACATGAAAGAGTTTTCCTTAATGCCAATAAGTTTATTGAACAAGCTTGTTTTATTTGTTTGCGTGTATTTTCTCACTGCTGCTGGTCTACAGTAGTCAACATTTGCAGTGGATCAAAAAAGTTAATCAAAGTAGTCATAAGACAAGAACGCATTTTGGTTTTAAGTTTTAGGACAACTTTGATGAAAGGTATTGATCCACTTCAAATGTTGACTACTATTTTAAATGTAGGGAAATGTACAAAGTTAGATTGCTGAAAGACCTGCAGTACTGTTTCAAAATGAGGGTGAAGAGAAATCCTACTGATGAAAAACCTCAAGGCCTCATCTTGCAAGTTAGACAGTTTACAGACCTACTTAAACTGGAGAAAATATGTGTAAACTGGATGTAGAAATGCAGATGGGACCGTGTGGCATCATTGTGGATATCCTAGATGAAAGTGTGATTGCTGCTGCGCTGCCAAGACTTCCTCTGCTCTAAACTCCTCCAGCAATGTGTTGTGATGTGAAAACTAGAGCACTAAGTACAGATCCTGTCTGGATTGTACCTTATCTGGTCACAGTAGGCCCAGAGCTGCTATAAAAGAACCAAAATGAAACCGAAAAGCACAGAACAATTGTTTACAAAGCTCTGTGTGAACTGATATTGTTTTGTCTGATCCTGAGGGCCAGATGTCTGGGAGCGAGCATGGAAGGGTTATGTCTTCAAAGCACACCTGTATATCCTGAAGATGTTTACGGGGCTGAGTGTGTATTGGTGTGTGTGCATTTAAATGGGTGTTTTGGTCAGTTGTTTTTCCTGAATCTGGATGATGCATCAGGCTTAATATGAGCAATGCTGCCTAGGGAGTGGGTCAGAGGGGATCTCTAATTGAACTCCTGGAAGTGGAAATTCCGGTGCTGTTCTTTCCTAATGTTCTTTAAGTTATTTATGATTTGTGCAGAGTGCCTTACATGGAATATCTTGTATACAAGCTTTTAACTTTGCATTAAACTTGTAGCTTACTCCACTTGTATGTGCATTTATTCTAATACGTGCTTTGGTGGAGGCAGATTGTCTCCCAAAACTGAGTCTGATTTCTCTCAAGATTTTTCTCCCTCTTCACTTAAATATCTTTACTCATCATTACTCGTTCTTTTGACGTTTCAAACCTGTATGACTTTCTTCTGTGGAACATTAAAGAATATCCACTCTTTTCAATAAGAAAAAGCAGAAAAGTTGTCCATACCACTTATTCTAAGTCTCCTGAAGTCATACAATAGCTCTTTGTGATGAACCGACTTAAATTTTCAAGATGTTATTCACTGAAAACCTAGCTCTTCTTGGTGTGTTTATGAGCAGCAATGTAGCAATACCTGATTCGAATTTCATGACTCAAATTTTGTGTTCCATTGGAGAAAGCTATACAGGTTGGATGCAGAGTAAATTACAAATTGGCAAATGTTCATTTTGAGGTGCAACACATTTTCAATACATACTGCTGTAAAGTGGGTATAGAAAATAATCGCCCCCCTTTAAAATAATCACATTTATCTGCTTTCAGCCTGAATGAAGACGGACGTTTGTGGTTTTATTCAGTTGTACTTACTGCGCAATTTAAATGCAAGTGAAAATATAACACCATCCATTTAAGAAACAATTGACAACTAAGAATCCACCGAGTTGGAAAAGAGGTCCACCCTCCTAAAAATTACTTGTAAACGTCAGTCAGGTGGTGCTATCACCTCTCAATGAGTATGTTTACCTGGACATCATGTCTAATGATTTACCTTTTCTGATAAGACAATATATGATTAAGGTGTTTACGTAGTGTCTTTTTTAGAATCTTCCTTTCATGTTTCAGTGGTTAATGTTTATGTACATATATTAGATTAATGGCACACTGTCATTACTCCCCACAACACCGACGCTATCCGACATTCCCTCCAGAATTCCACGTATCAATATACAGTTCGTCTTCGGTACTATACAGTTTGGGTGTTTCATTTGTAATTTTACCAAAGCTTCAAGTGCAGTTAATTATTTGTCATGCTATATGTGCAAACAGATGATGACGGATAAAAATGTGCTGCTTTGCTTGAAGCCATGCTCTTTTGTTTGCCGTCAAACAGTTGACCACTGTCGCAAAATGCGGCGAAAAGTGGTGTGTGTGTAATTTATATATACACTGAACAAAATTATAAACGCAACACTTTTTGTTTTTGCCCCCATTGTTCATGAGCTGAACTCAAAGATCTAGACTTTTTCTATGTACACAAAAGGCCAAATGTTGTTCACAAATCTGTCTAAATCTGTTAGTGAGCACTTTCTCCTTTGCCGAGATAATCCATCCACCTCACAGGTGTGGCATATCAAGATGCTGATTAGTATGATTATTGCACAGGTGTGCCTTAGGTTGGCCACAGTAAAAGGCCACTCTAAATTGTGCAGTTTTACTGTATTGGGGGGGTCAGAAAACCAGTCAGTATTTGGTGTGACCACCATTTGCCTCATGCGGTGCAACATATCTCCTTCGCATAGAGTTGATCAAGTTGTTGATTGTGACCTGTGGAATGTTGGACTACTCCTCTTCAATGGCTGTGCGAAGTAGCTGGATATTAGCAGGAACTGGAACACGCTGTCGTATACGCTGATCCAGAGCATCCCAAACGTGCTCAATGGGTGACGTGTCCGATGAGTATTTTGGCCATGCAAGAACTGGGATGTTTTTCAGCTTCCAGGAATTGTGTACAAATCCTTGCAACATGGGGCCGTGCATTATCATGCTGCAACATGAGTTGATGGTCGTGTATGAATGGCACAACAATGGGCCTCAGGATCTCATCCCGGTATCTCTGTACATTCAAAATGCCATCAATAAAATGCACCTGTGTTCATTGTCCATAACAAACGCCTGCCCATACCATAACCCCACCAACAAACACCGCCACCATGGGCCACTCGATTCACAATGTTGACATCAGCAAACCGCTTACCCACACAATGCCATACACGCTGTCTGCCATCTGCCCTGTAAACCGGGATTCATCTGTGAAGAGAACACCTATCCAAAGTGCCAGACGCCATCAAATGAGAGCATTCGCCCACTCAAGTCGGTTACGACGACGAAATACAGTCAGGTCAAGACCCCGATGAGGACAACGAGCATGCAGACGAGCTTCCCTGAGACAGTTTCTGACAGTTTGTGCAGAAATTCTTTGGTTATGGCAAACCGATTGTTGAGCAGCTGTCCGGTGCTGGTCTCCGACGAGCTTGGAGGTAAGGATGCTGATGTGGAGGACGGGCTGTGTGGTTAACGTGGTCTGGCGGTTGGAGTTGGTTGGATGTACTGCCAAATGTCTCTGAGACGCCTTTGGAGATGGCTTATGGTAGTTAAATGAACATTCAATTCACGGGCAACCACTCTGGTGGACATTCCTGCAGTCAGCATCCCAATTGCACTTCAATTCAAGTTGTTTTGTATAGCGCTTTTCACGATACTAATCGTTGCAAAGCAACTTTACAGCACATTAAGTTTCTACAATATTTAGTGGTAGCTTATCAGTGTGACTGTCAGTTAATGTACATATGGCAGGAATGTATGGAAAATCAATTAAAGACGTAATTAAACTGACGATGAACACTATTAACAGCAATTTTATTATATGATGCAATCAAACTTATAAATTTGGTAGTTATGTATGTTGTTTCATGGTTGGCGTCATCTGAGGTCCTCTGACGGGTTGGCATCATCTCTTCTCAGGTGTTTCTGGATCCAGACTGAAGCTTGTGTAAATCCTAGTTACATCCCGTGGCAAAAACAGAGAAACAAATAGAGACATAATTAGCATAGCTGCTGTTCCAACCAAGCAAAATTGATTTGTTTACCCCAAACTAAAGAATGATAATGTGCATTTGATCAGATGTAACTGAAAGTACAGGGTTGTGAGATACATTATGTGAATGCTTGGCTGAAGAGATTTGTCTTTAATCTAGATTTAAACAGAAATGTTATCAGGAAGGCTATTCCAGAGTTTGTGAGCCAAATGTGAAAAAGCTCTACCTTCTTTAGTGGACTTGCTATCCTAGGTACTACCAGGAGTCCAGAGTTTTGCGACCTTATGGAGCGTGATGGATTGTACCGTGGTAGAAGGCTATGTATTGCCAATTGCACGCTCCCTCAAAACTTGCGACATCTGTGGCATTGTACTGTGTGATAAAACTGCACATTTTAGAGTGGCCTATTATTGTGGCCAGCCTGGTCTCCTGTGTATTAATCATGCTGTCTAATCAGCATCTTGCTATGCCACACCTGTGAGGTGGATGGATTATCTTGGCAAAGGGGAAGTGCTCACTAACACAGATTTAGATATATTTGTGAACAATATTTGAGAGAAATTTTTTTGTGTACATAGAAAAAGTCTTAGACTTTTGAGTTCAGCTCATGAAAAATGGGGCCAAAACCAAAGTGTTGCGTTTATAATATTTTCTTCATTGTATCTCGTAATATATATATATATATATATATATAATATATACAGTGGGGACAGAAAGTATTCAGACCCCCTTACATTTTTCACTCTTGGTTATATTGCAGCCATTTTGCTAAAATCATTTAAGTAATTTTTTTTCCCTCATTACTGTACACACAGCACCCCGTATTGACGAAAAAACACAGAATTGTTGACATTTTGCAGATTTATTAAAAAGAAAAACTGAAATATCAGATGGTCCTAAGTATTCAGACTCTTTGCTTTGACACTCATATATTTAACTCAGGTGGTCCATTTCTTCTGATCATCCTTGAGATGGTTCTACACCTTCATTTGAGTCCAGCTGTTTTTGATTATACTGATTGGACTTGATTAGGAAAGCCAACAACCTGTCTATATAAGACCTTACAGCTCACAGTGCATGTCAGAGCAAATGAGAATCATGAGGTCAAAGGAACTGCCTGAAGAGCTCAGAGACAGAATTGTGGCAAGGCACAGATCTGGCCAAGGTTACAAAAAAATTCTGCTGCACTTAGGTTCCTAAGAGCACAGTGGCCTCCTTAATCCATAATCCTTAAATGGAAGACGTTTGGGACGACCATAACCCTTTCTAGAGCTGGCCGTCCGGCCAAACTGAGCTATCGGGAAGAGCCTTGTTGAGAGAGGTAAAGAAGAACCCAAAGATCACTGTGGTTGAGCGCCAGAGATGCAGTCGGGAGATGGGAAAGTTGTAGAAAGTCAACCATCACTGCAGCCCTCCACCAGTCGGGGCTTTATGGCAGAGTGGCCCGACGGAAGCCTCTCCTCAGTGCAAGACACATGAAAGCCCGCATGGAGTTTGCCAAGATGGTGAGAAATAAGATTCTCTGGTCTGATGAGACCAGTAGAAACTTTTTGGCCTTAATTCCTAAGCGGTATGTGTGGAGAAAACCAGGCACTGCTCAATCACCTTTCCAATACAGTCCCAACAGTGAAGCATGGTGTTGGCAGCATCATGCTGTGGGGGTGTTTTTTCAGCTGCAGGGACAGGACGACTGGTTGCAATCGAGGGAAAGATGAATGGGGCCAAGTACAGGGATATCCTGGACGAAAACCTTCTCCAGAGTGCTCAGGACCTCAGACTGGGCCGAAGGTTTACCTTCCAACAAGACAATGACCCTAAGCACACAGCTAAAATAACGAAGGAGTGGCTTCACAACAAATCTGTGACTGTTCTTTGAATGTCCCACCCAGAGCCTGACTAAACCCAATTGAGCATCTCTGGAGAGAGCTAAAAATGGCTGTCCACCAACGTTTAACATCCAACCTGACAGAACTGGAGAGGTTCTGCAAGGAGGAATGGCAGAGGATCACCAAATTCAGGTGTGAAAAACTTGTTGCATCGTTCCCAAAAAGACTCATGGCTGTATTAGATCAAAAAAGTGCTTCTACTAAATACTGAGGCAAAGGGTCCGATACATTTGGACATGTGATATTTCAGTTTTTCTTTTTAATAAATCTGCAGAAATGGCAACAATGCTGTGTTTTTCTGTCAATATGGGTTGCTGTGTGTACATTAATGAGGTAAAAAAATTTACTTAAATGATTTTAGAAAATGGCTGAAATATAAAAAAGAGTGAAAAATTTAATGGGGTCTGAATACTTTCCGTACCCACGGTATATATATATATACAACATTCATTCTGGTCTCAAAATCTGATTGTTTGATAACTGTGAGATATTTACTGGTATCGCTACGCGTTCCCTTGTCCACAATTTGTATCACTCCACTAGTTTCTTAGCTAAATCGTAAATACATTAGATAATATTATAGAAGAAATGTCGAGCTTCGGCAGTCTCTCTCTCTCTCTGGAGCCTATCACTCTCGTAACTCTAGCGATCCTGGCTCTATATAGCGGCTGTGATTGCCTCCAGACTCGGCCCTGTGGCCCTTCGTGCCTCTGGCTAGTCACAGCCAGCTGATATAGAGCCGTATCCGCTCTTGTACTCGAGTGATATGCTCATAATTACTGTGATGTATATATATATAGATATAATATATATATATACTATATAGATATATCCACACATGCATACATACATATATACATCATCAGAAGTCTGTTTTGCAAGCAAGGACGCCATACATTAGATCAGAATTCCAGTAAACATTTCTCATTGTTTATAAACAAAAATCTGTGGAAATAATCTGTTCGTTAACCTTTCTATTCATACAAAACATCCACAAAAAAAATACAGTAACGAGAATAGTTTCACACCGAAAAAAAATGAAATTACCCCATGATTTTTGCTCACACCCCAAGCCATCGCTAAGTGTATATTACTTTCTTCGTTTGGTAGACTAGCACACTCAGATTTAGTTAAAAAAAAAAAATTCCTGGCTCTTCCAAGCTTTATAATAGCAGTAGGCAGGTTTTTTTTTCAACAGTCCAAAAGAAGTCAAATAAAGTGCATTCATCCATCATCAAAAGTGTCCCACACGGCTTTTATAAACTGTAATCTCTAGCTTCCACTAACTGTTTGGAACGCCATTCATAATAAACGCCTTCCGGCAGATCCCTAGGCCGTAGGCGGGAAGCTCCGTGCAGCGGAGAAGAGCAAACCAACAATGATCTTTGATTAGAAGATACACCAACAGATTGTAAAGAAAACTGTCAGAGGATATGATATCATAAGTTTAAGAGGAGACGTTGATTTCCTAATTGCTGAAGTATGGAAACGTGGGTTGGGCTTCCTTTGATACTTTCAACAATGTTGATGAAATCATCTCAAGAGCACTACGACAGTAATTCGTCAACAACAGACCTATAACACTAGCACACTAGGGGGGGCGTTGGTGTTCAGTGTCGGTGGATAGCAACACAGTTCGCGCTCGCTAGAGATTATCCGGTTAGTATACAATTTTGAAATGAAAGCGTGAAACTTGTTTCTTACAAAAACCGTCTTAATTTGCCTACAGGAGGCCTTTATTCATCCCCCGGAGCCGTGTGGGACACTTTTGATGATGGATGGATGCACTTTATTGGACTTCTTTTGGGCAATTTAAAAAAAAAACCATTATACAGCTTGAAGAGCCAGGACAATTTTAAATATAACTCCAGTTTGAGTCGTCTGAAAGAAGAAAGTCATATACAACTAAGATGGTTTGAGGGTGAGTAAATCATGGTGTAATTTTCATTTTGGTGAACTATTAGTTTAAGCAGCACAACTTTTTCAATAAAACATTTTTAGAAAAAAAGGTTTCTTCAGATTTCTGAAGGATTGCGTGGCACTGAGGACTGGAGATTTGACTGCAGCTTTGCTAAATTTACATTTTTAAAATATTGAATAGAAATCTGTTATTTTAGATTGTAGAATTATTTCACATTATTAATTTTTGAAATACAGTAAAACTAAATACAGCCTTGGTGAGCATAAGAGACTTATTTCAAAAACATTAAAAAAAAATCTTACCAACCCCAAAACTTTTGAACGGTAGTGTATATATATTTTCTATTATATTGCGGATTATGAGTTCAGCACATCCAAGAACAAGAAGAGCACAAGATCATCTACTTGCTACTTCTATAACATCCTATTTTCTCCAGCAATGTTTTTATACAGATCCCTTCAATGTGATTATGAAAGCAGACAGAAAATATACTTCAAGAAAAGCATAAACAGGAAATGATATCTTGCTTCCACTTTTTGGGGAACAAAAGGATATATAGAATTTAATTTCACGTATACCTTTCATTTTCAGGCAATAGTAATATTGTTTGGGTTCACCTCAACCTTTCTCCTCACAGATTGTGCAGGTGAATTGCAGAAGTGTGTAAAACATGTTTTATATGAATAAAAGAAGTCTGATGATGTCAGACATCATTGAAATGCATTGTGGTGTCGCCCAAATTTTCACAATGCAAAGAAAGAAGCGTAACTTTTATTCTCGCTGTAGTATTGTTGCGGCCGCCGCCATGTCGTGAAGGCGCTGTTTGTTTTTCTTTGTGAAAGCGAAACTACTTTTTTTGGTCTTCTAAAAGAGGACGATATTCACTTTGTCATGCCTAGAGCTTATCTGTGCCGGTCGCTGAGGGAATACATCAACTTTCACCGTGTGGACAAAGCGGAGTCCAGCCCGGGTCCGTCACATGTGGTTGCACGCTAAGCCGGGGCTTCGGATCACGCTAGCCCGCCTCAGCGCACGCTAAGCCGGGGCTTCCCTCACGCTAGGCCGCTGTGTTGTTCGTTGTGAAAGCGAAACTACTTTGTTTGGTCTTCCAAAAGAGCACACGACTAGAAATCAGTGGTTAAGCTGTATGTACAACACTGTTCCAGAACAGTTCAACCCAAAATTTTCAGATGTGTGCAGCACATTTTATGAGGACTGTTTCCTGATCCTGGTAGAGTAACGTTATACTACAAGCCGGCTGTTCTGACTCACGTGAGTACGTTTTCTTTTATCATTTGCCATTGATAATTCAAACGCGAGTTTTGGGCAGTAGAGTAGCCCTTGTTGTTTGTCATTTCTCCGATCACAAATGCAGACAGGGTTTTATGTTTACGCAGCGCGATGCTACGTGTAAAAAGACAGTATAAGTCATTATAATCAGTAATTATGTCCCCACTGAATGCTACAAATACCTCGTTTGTAATGGGTTTTATTGGTTTTGTCTCGTCTAGTGATGTCCGGATCGCGAACGAATCGTTCTATTTAACCGGATCTTCTTAGTGAACCAGTTCACCAAATCGAACTGAATCGTTTGAAACGGTTCGCTTCTCCAGTACGCACTAATCCACAAATTACTTAAGTTATTCGGTTTATAAACGTGCCTGACACTCCCTCTGACGTGAAATAAACCAATATCCCGAGTTATTCAGTTACTCCTAACAGTACATTGACTGAACTGCTAAAAGAGAACCGATGATGGGATGTGCACGAGCAGAGCAGCTGGACTGAGTCTCGTCCTGCTGGGAGACGGCATCACAGTATGGTAAGGGGCGTTAACATTTCCGTCACACACTTGAGGTATTCGGCCAATTACAACGCACTGGATAGCTGGCCAATCAGAGCACACCTCGCTTTTTTAGAACTATGAGCGTTGTAAAAAATCGACACGTTTCAGAAAGGCGGGGCATAGAGGAGAAACAATAATGTACATTATATGGAAAATAATGTGTTTTTTAACCTTAAACCGCATAAACACATTGCATTACACCAAATACACAACATAATGTTCTTTTTTAGCAAACGTCATATGACCCCTTTAATGCATCAGTCCCCAGTGCTCTGGCCCTTTTCATATCAGCCCCTCTGAAATCAGCCCTGAAATTGCTCAGTTGCAGCCATCACATCACTTACACATGTTGTGCACATGCATGTTATGTCTGTGTTGCATGTCTTTTGCATTGTTTCTGAAGTTCTCAATGTGCAAGATACAAAAATATCCTGTTAAAGTTAGGGGGAATGCCTTAAATTTGGCTTGGTGACCAGTGTTGGGCAGTAACTAGTAACTTAGTTACTGTAATAATATTACTTTTTGCAGTAACTAGTAGTGTAACTAGTTACTCATAAGATTTCAGTAATAATATTACAGTTACCATCAATAAAACAGCTTAGTTAGTTACTTTTGATGCTTCAACCTTGCTGATTTAAAATCCAACAATCAAATAATTCCTAGATTTATTTTCATAATTTTCACGACTCGCACATGCATGCGATGTCCCCAGTGCAGCAGGCAAGCTTGGAATATGGAAAAGCTTACTTTCAGCCGATATAAATATTGTATTATATTGATTTTGTCAGTAAAAAAGATGTTGTGGCTTTACTTTACTCTGGCATTACATCCCACCCACATCCCTCTGATCAGCATGTGGTACATTATTTTACAATTTTTTGGGGGAAAATTAAAGTTTCTTACAAACTTATGTGATTTGATCAAATACATAATAAAATATAATTGTATATGGGTAACGGATAAATTACAATTAGCCTCAAGCTACACATGACAATTAATGAGATTAATACAACACTTCTACTTGAATGTCACTATCGATCACTAGAATTTTATGTGGAAGATACACAGTTACAACTTCTGTGGGGTGTGAAGAAAAAGTAATGTAACTAGTAGTGTAACTAATTACTGTTGCCAGAAAGTAATAAGTAAAGTAACAATATTACTTTTGAAATTAGTAACTAGTAATGAGTAATATATTACATTCTAGTAACTAGCCCAACACTGTTGGTGACACTGTTTCAGTTATTACAAGAGCACATTGATGCTTGTATTTTTTACAGCTTATAACCGTATATTTCATCAAGTGAAAAAATGTCAACATGAACAACAAAAATCAGCCTTTACCTTAAAATATGCTGATAACCACCATGATAATACAGATAGTATGATACAGATGGCCTGACCATAAAGCATGGCCACTACTCGTATCTACTGTAGATGTGCACATGGTCATACACACAAAGACAAAACAACATCAGGGTAACACACAACACTAATGCAATAAACACTCAAGTGAATAACATTCATTGTAACATAAAGCATCCTAATGTACATTACTGATAATAAAAATAATACTAAACTATTTATATAACATATAATCATATGTGTTGTGTCACGTAGGAACTTTCATATGGTTACTGTAAATTATATGATAATTCATAACTTTTAATAGCAAAAAAAAAAACTAAAATTACATATGCGATTATTTATCATTTTTGATAATACATTTCCCTGTAAATAAAAGGATTTTACTACATCATTTATAGTCTCTTTTTCTGGAAAAATACATTTTTACAATGTAGATTTAACAAACAGTAAAATGATTTGTTATATAACTTTGTGAAAATGTAAATTAAATATAAAAAGATAATACAGCCACTTTGTTTTTTGTAAGTAGCAAAATACAATTCTCTTCATTTATAAATAAAAAATAAAATCACATCAAAGTATTGAAAAAAAAAACCCATCACATTTGATTTATATTTTATTTGAATATAAACTATTCTGAATATTTCTACCTCTCTAATGTTAATTTGCACATATCCACCCTGCTTTCAATGTGGAAGTAAGCTATTTTCTTTGAATGTGCGAGACTTCCGATTCATTAGCCAACTAGAAGAATAACTAAATTATTCTGTTTGCACTACAAACCAGTGTGTTTATGGTTATTTTAATAACTTAAAATAAAATGATAACAAATGTCTCCTTTGGGAACTTGAAGCAAATGACATTGGAAGGCTTGTACATTCATGTTTCACATGACCGCACCCACTCTTACGTTTAAATTAAGGTGGATTACAAATCATGAAATAATAAGTGGTCATAAATTGCATTTGATATCTGGCCATGAATGCACTTCCTTTATTTCAAGTCCATACTTTGGCAAATGGCCTGGGTTTGTAATTGTTGATAAACAGCTTCATTGCCAGTATGTTTACTAGTCCTTTAGCCCACATTTCAAACCCAGACACCACAAACTATTTTCCTCACTCACAGAATCAGCTTCTCAGCAATTATCATACAATACATAGTGACATAACTTCTCTCTCGTGCATGTCAGTCATCCACAAATTGCTGGATTTGTCAAGTATAGCTATGTGCAGATTAGGTTCAGAATGTTTTTGTGTCTTTTTGAACATTTTATGTTTTGAAAGTCAAATAAACTCTTCAAGTAAGACTATAATTTAGTACACGCCCAAATTAAGGGAGTTAGAGAGCCTACTGATGCCTCACGTCTGTTGCAGACTGAAGAAACCTCTGAAACAATGACACATAGCTTTGCTTGTATCAGATAGTTCTTTTAATTGAATACTACAAACCAAGCAAATTCTGTCAAATTAATTAACAGAAGCATCTTTATAGTAGCTTATGATGATCATCTGTAGATTTTTGATGAATATCAAAATAATCATGAATTGGTGATGTAATGCCCACCCTAACTGATTTGCCGAAGGTAGATATAGGTGCTAGCTATATTAGGATTACTGCTACTCACTGAGCTCACTGCCAGTGCAACCAGTTGGCGGAAGCTTCTGCTTAGTCTTACACCAGTCTTTTTATACGGCCTAATGTATTTCTCCAAAAATAGGAAAATACAATACGTAAACATTTCTTAAATGTATAATGGTTGCTAGTACACCTCCGTCCATCATAACCCATAACCCACCATCAGATTAAATTAGAGATGTGAAAGATGTCTGCGTTTGATTAGTCCTGGCAGCCAGGCACAACCTCCGCCATTGCTGGAATGCTTTTATTCAGCCACGAAGGTAAACATTATTATCGCCCTTTCATCTTTTAAAGCCCGGTGAATGTGAGAAGCATTGTTGTGTCCTCTGTCACGCCCTGCTCATTTGGCACGGTGTCATTCTTTTTCACTGCAATTAATGAGAGCAAAAGAAAACAAAGCAGTGGAGTCTATTGAATTATTTGATTAAGTAGCTGCAGCTAATGGAGTTTCAGGATTTAAGAGCAAATGATGTATTGCAGATGACTCATCAAGCCATTTAATTTGCCCACTTACCCATTTATGCATTGTCTTATTCATATGGCCATGCATCTTCATTTCATCTTTGAACAGCAGGTCATTCGGGCACTTGGAACGGGGCGAAACGGGGAGGATGGACAGTGTGACCCAAGGGAATTGATTTCTTCATTGCGCTGCCTTTCTCTTGCTTTTGCTCTCTTTATTAGTTGTTATGCCACTGTAAAACAGTGTCTGTGATAAGTACAAAGGGCTTGGGATGCAGTTGAGCCGCCTCTGAAATCCTTTCAGATACCACATGCTTGTTTATTGCTTCTAAGCTTAAAGGATTCATGGCTGAGGCACATAATCAGTATTCTAATCAAGGCATTAAACCAGCGTTTTCTCTCGCACACAGCTGTTTTCCTTACAAAATATGCAGTGTTCTTAAATCGCACGGTGTCACATGGATTTGAATCGTGACATATATGGCAGAGGTCGTGCGGCTGATTGAAGTCCTTCTTTTTAGTGTTCATAAGGTCATTCATTTAAGTTTTATTTAGATCTGCATGATTAGAGGGGAGGCTTAAAAAGATGTTCCGTTCTTACGCAGTGATCGCGGAGTTCGTAGGCTCTTTGATTCGCATGCGTCAGATGGAGTTTTTATGCCTCTGCCACTTGTTTTCTCAGAGCAGTCGGGCCAGATAGATAAACTAAACCATAAAAGGCTCCACATATGACCGTAATCCATTTCGAAGTGAGTCATTTATCAGCGCGATTCACCTTTGAAAGACACTACTCTCTTCTTACAACCGCCACAGACAACTTTCAGGGTTGGAGGTACATCAAGAGACTGCTTTTCATTAAATGGCCTTCTCATTCTCCTGCTGGTTCAAACATACTCAAATATTAATCAAGTTCAGCATGCATGTCGATGCATTAGAGCCTCCGTGAATATAAGCACTGTACTTACGCCCCGCTGCATATTCCTAGCACATAGATCCTGCTGAAAGCAGCCTCAGGCAACCCTCTAGCATCCAATACAATGCACAAAAACAGAGAGGCTCTAAAAGTGATACCTTGGACACGCATACAAAGGAAACTAGCAGGCAACCTTGAGCCATGCCTCACCCACTTCTCATCATAGCGAGTCAGTCCGAATGGCAATGGATGAATAATTCAAGTGATACATAAGACACACATCGACATCTCAGCTGCATGTGTTTCACAGTTATAGCTGCTGTCTGGCACGTGGACCTATACTTGGCACCATCAAGCAATCAAAGTGCACCAATTTGAATTTTGATCGACAATGGTCAATAATGAGATAAAGTTGAGCTGTTAGCACAAATTAGAAATTCCGCTAAGGTCTTTTGTTGAATCTGGTTGTTGATCACATTTCAGCCTTTTCTACTTGTTTTGCAATAATGATTAACTGACTGTTAATCTCGGTAATTAAATGATGACTAGCCATTGAGACTGCAACATTGCAGTATTGAATTTATGAGACTGCAACAATATTACAGTATTGAATTTATATTATGGTAACACTTTAATTTTTAAGGTTTATTCTATTCAATTATTTATTGCAATGGTATCGTGAACAAACATTTGAATAAAGTATATTATTTATTTTTTTACAGCATTTATTATAAACAAATACATGGCCATGAAATAATTGGATTAGATATTGGAATATTAGATATAACATTGAAATTATTCATTGAAATATTGGAATTAAATATAAAAATATTGGAAAATGTATTTGTATTTAATAACAATGAAATGTTATATTATGGTTCAACATCCGTATATTTATTCTGTATCATGAACTTTTTACAGCATTTATTATACATGGCCATGACATGTTGTATTGGGTCAACACTATAACTATTGCAATATTAAATTATACATGATTATAATAACACTTTACAATAAGCTTCAAAATAAATGTATTTGTTAGCAAGAATACTAAATCAGATTTATATCAGTTTTGCAAAGACATTTATGTGGTCAAGTGTAAATGTAATGTGCATGCAGTGCAATCAACATGTATGAAGTAAAATACATGTATGTAAATACCCCCATCATAAACTGGACAAACTATGTGCAGAGCAAGGTTAAGCACTTAACAGAAATTACAACCATATGTGGCCACATATCTGACTTTTTTTGTCATATTTTCATTTAATTTTTACAGATAAAGTCCAACTTCAATCCATTTATGCAGCTGACAAGGTCTGGTGATGTGTAGGTATCAGACATTGGCTCCAAATGCATTTACTGTAGCTGCTATTGGAATTGCTCTTAGAACTCAAATCTGCACATCTGTCAGTCTCCCAGCGCTGCAGCATGAAGCCCAGAATTGTCCTTGTCGTTAAGACCTGATTAATATTTTCCCCCCGGTGCTCGGCCAGAGTGCTCAATAACACAGTGTTTCCAGCAGTGTCAGGCTGCACCTTTCCTCTCTTTGTCATAGTCAAATTGTTCCATTATAGTTGATGGGTTAGATGTTGAAGGTGGAGTTTTTTCCCCCTTTAAAAATGGATCTTATCAATGAAGAATACAGAGAATCAAGAATGATGGGTAGGTATCGAAGATACCACAGGTATCAAATGAGTGTATGTATATTTCTATGATATATGATATAGATCCCTTTCTTTTGCTTTTGACACCTATGTCTATTGCTGGTTATGTACCCTCCCTTCTTTCTTTTCTTTTTTTTTAATAATATTCAAATTAGAAAATAATATTGCAGCCTTGGTAAGAATAAGAGACTTCTTTGAAAAAAAAAAAGTAAATCAAAATCATTAACCAATAATATCATGGCTTGTGTGATCCAATCAAATCCTGATGAACAAAATCAATCCCCATCCCACATTATTGCCTACTGAATATAAACTAAAATACAAATGCATGGGTTTTTGTGTTTTTAGCTACAAATCGTTATGCCTCTGTTTTTTTTTTTTGTTTTGTTTTTTTTTATAAACGCATGTAATGAGCACAATTTAGATCTCAGTGACACAGGAATCCTCTCTGCTGACAAGCATGGCCAAGATAACAGCAGGATGACTTGGAGATTATTTTCAGATTGAATGAGAGGTTTAGGCTAAATCCGCACTCTGACATGCCTTACATGGTTAACGGACAGCCAAAGAGAGCGTAAGTGATGGAGAAAACAGGACAGGGACCGAGAAAAAAGAGAAATTGTGTGTAGTGGTTCAGTTGAGGAGAAGGCTAGCCTCAGGACTGCCTGTTCAAATGAGTGTTTACACACCAAACAGTCTGCTAGTAATTTTGTCCTCCACACATTTATTCAGATATTATCCCCATGCTTCAGTTTCTAACCTGCAGAGATGTTCCATACGTCATGCCAGACACATTTTGCATGCTTTTTACATGAGTCAGTGCTATTTATACTAAGTCAGTGTCAGAGCTGCATGACGTCACACCCGAGCTGACCAAAAAAGTACATAAGTTGGGGGAAAAAAAGATGGATTCGTCCATTGTTAGCAATAATAGTCGACAAAAAACACATTAAAAAGCTGTGTTTTGCACAGATAGCGCCAAAGTATCATGTCCACGGTAGGGGTTGGATAGTACTGTGTGCACCAGTTAGTTTATTTAGACAGACAAACAGAAATGCTAGTAAACTGTATTACTGCTGTTCACTTCTGTTAATGAACTGAGCAGCCATATTGGATTCTGAAATCGGGTTTGTTATGATTTTCCATGTCAGAATTCTGACTTGAGAGGGCATTTCAGTTAAAAATTCCTATACTGGGAACTCAGAATTTCCAGCTTCTGAGTACAAATGGAATACACCTTGTGTAGAACTTGTGATTATGCAATGGGACACACTTACAACTGAATGTTGTAAAAATGTAAGCAGTTTTTAAGGAGCTTTATTTACACATTTTGTACATTTAAATAGTTTGCACTTCAAAATGAACATCTACATTTAGATACCCTTTAATTGTTGTGCTTCTAATTAAGTGATAAAAAGCAGTTGCAAATGTTCTACAAAATACACTTACTTACATTGCTGACAGATTGCAGTGTTTTATAATCGATATATTTAAACATGTGATCCACACACACTGTGCAGTCAGTCCCGTATGGTTCTGTTATCTGGTCCTGACATTCCGCGAGACCCAACGCAACATAGGGCGGCGTCGGTACAAGATGGGCAATTGCTCGTGCGGCGGGAGACCCTCTTGGTTGTTTGGGTGTGTAGGATGCTGCGCATAAAATTATTTGCGGGACTCCCGCAAAATAGAATATCTAAACATAAAGTGTCTAAAACATAAAAAATGTTATTCACTAAATTGGTTTTCCCACAAAGCAAGCATGAACTAATATAAATTAACGATTATCAGTGGCAAGCGTATGCCGTTTCTATAGCAGGTGTGCCCAACCCTGCTCCTGGCGATCGATTGTCCTGCAAAGTTTAGCTCCAACTCTTAATCAAACACACCTGCCTTTAATTTTTAAGTGATCCTGAAGACCTTAATTAGTTGCTTCAGGTGTGTTTGATTAGGGTTGGAGCTGAACTTTGCAGTACAGTCGATCGCCAGGAGCAGGGTTGGACACCCCTGACTTAAACATGAACACGTGTTTGCAGCGTTGAGGGCAATGCAGTGCTGAAATTTGCCTGCTCATGAATCCTCTCATTATAACACGAATTGTAGACATTATGAAAGATTAATTATGCATATATCTATTGTGTTATAACAGAGATTTGTGAGATTGCGATGAACTGAGATGTCTTTTAGAGATTATAAATGCAGCTCTTTGCTGGCATTCTGCCATGCCAAACCATGCAGACAGCCGCTTGCTTTAGTTAAAAATAGTGTTCTGTGAATGTTGATGCTTTAATAACAAATATTTATCGGGAGCATGTATGCTAGGATTTCATAAATGTAATGGAGAAAAAAGTAACGTAACTGGTAATGTAACTAATTACTAATTACTTTTGAAATAAATAATCAGAACGGCATTACTTTTAAAAGGTTTTCTTGATTACCTGAACCTAAATGATGGGATACCCCCCCCACCCACCCCCCCCCCGCCCTAACCCCCCGACCAACCACACCAGCTCCAAAGTGGTATTAGAGATAGTGTGTATTTAGTGTGCGTTAAGGGCAGTGAGCTTTGACATTTTTCAGACCTGGGACAGTCTTGCACTGTCACTTGCACATGCTCCGATGTGGCCAAGAGCGCAAGTGTGGGTATCAGGACAGGCCCAGTTTCTGTCCACTCCTTCTGGTTTAAGCAGATCATCATCTTCGCATGTTTTTGGATCTGGAAATGCTGTATTATTTCAGACGATTTGTAACAGCGCCCCCTACTGTATAACAGTGAAAACACAGATTGTTAGAATAACTCATCAATGGTGGGGAAGCGTTAAAAAAACTTGTAAATGGTGGACAAAGTGTTAAATATGCCACTCTGCATCCAGTAGTCTGTATAAAAATATCAACAGTGCTTCATTTGAAATCCTTCCTGTAGCATTTCATTTTGTTCTGTGGGGTAATTGTCAGCTCAGAAGTGGTCAAGGATAAAGCTGCTCTTCGGCGTATCCTGTGGAGGCCAACACTGAAGGACTCCTCAGAGATGCGACGCTTCCTAAACAGGCGGGCGACAATTAGCAAGCGAGAGGAGAAGGTCCTGTTGAGTGTTTTGCTGTTGATGTTTCCGTGGCAGAGGAGCCAGCATATGTGTGCAGCCTATGGAGAAACCACAGAGTTTGTGGTGACCACAGTTCCTCCGTGCTGGCTGCACCATGGCAGTTTTATTCTCATT
Organism: Sinocyclocheilus anophthalmus; assembly: GCA_018155175.1. Taxonomy (NCBI): domain Eukaryota; kingdom Metazoa; phylum Chordata; class Actinopteri; order Cypriniformes; family Cyprinidae; genus Sinocyclocheilus; species Sinocyclocheilus anophthalmus. The sequence continues at coordinate 39,307 of JADLZN010007621.1, read as the reverse complement.
TGTATTCTGCTCTGAGAAGCCCTCTTTGCCGCCAGGTCAGATATCCCTGCCCATTAACAAATGACAGGAGGAGTTAACTTGATTGACATGTTTATTGTTCTTGGGATGGTCTGGCCTAATGAGGCCCATCCGCCCAGGGTGCTGAGATTATGCTGGCGTTAGAGGACACGTCCAAAGAGGTTCATCTGTCCTGTGCCATTTAAACACGCCTACTGCACACTTGTCCAGCCTGATGCCCCTTTACCTCTGGAACTGTTTACCTAGAGGCAATGCTTGTGAATGATTCGAGGTCTCAGCCACTAATCATTACACGAGGGTTGATACTCCTGTTTGTTCTAATGCTACACCTGATAAAGCACTACTTTGATGAACTGCACCAATTAATGGACAGAGAGCTGAATTACTCAGAAGACATTCTGACTTTCCAAGCGCAAAACAGCTGTCCTTTCCAATTTGTGTGGAAAAATTTGTTGCAAAATTGCGGTAGGCTTACTAGTTGCAAAATTACTTTAAAATGCAATATGGGTCGATGACCTTATACCTTATTGTAATGGGTCGATGACCTTATTATTTTTTAATAATGCAATTCATAGATGACTTGATTGATACATTGATTCAATGATTTGAATACACCTCTTCTGTGGTGAGCATGTTTTTTAATTTCTGAAGTAAAATGAATTTTTTTAAAGTACAAAATGCCAGGTTCAAACAACTGTGCAAATATAATAATTTAGAAAAATTCTTAGTTTAGCATAGTAACTATTTTTGAGAAAAATATATTACCACATCTACATCACTGCTTATTAATAATTAAAAAAAAAAAAACTTTCCTCCAAAACTTAATATGAATTAATAATTCACGATTTTTGTAAAATAAATAAATTTTTTAAATACTTTGGTGTCAGTTAACTGTGGTCAGTAAACTGAAAAAAACATCTTCAAAAGAAAAAAAACCAAAAGATCTCTATATTAATACAATTTAAATATAATTTAGTCTTGTGATGCCAGATCATTCTAACATGCTGATTTGGTTCTTAAGAAACATTTCTTCTTATTATTAATGTTACCTTTTCCAGGCTTTCCTCTGGTTTCTTGTTTACTGCTTAGCGATAAAAAGCTGATAGCCAAGGGTTTTCATTTCTTTCAGTTTCGCCATATGCGGAGGAAAGAAATTAACCCTCCCCCATGATGTAGTCCTGTTGTGAAGTTTCACTGCCACCTCCAAGATTTAGGATTGAAGAGGTTACACATTTGAATGCAACTTCCAAGTTTTTAGTATCAGTGTTATTAAGATACTTTCCCATCTTTCCTTTTATGTATTTATTGCCAATCTGTTTGTTTTCCTGCAGTATCATTATATGCTTCAGCACGTCAAAACAGACGGTAGTTTTTGATGTTTTTCCAAGATACCCAGGGTTATATCTGGATACATCGTGTGTTTTAAAAACTCACTGCTTTTCCACACATGTTCCTTTCCCCCTCTTTCAAGAAATAATTTTGCTTCTTTCATTTGAATGGTAAATGCATAGCTACTCTCCTGCAGTCTTGGGGCAGAGGCTCTATGATTTTGTGGCAAGATCTGGAATGTAAGCAATTAATAGGTATCTTAATTGGTGCAAGTGTCTTCTTAGTGCGTTCCTTCGCTCGACCCTGAACTGTAGTAAATCTCGAGGGTGGCCAGACCACCGGCTTTAGCTGTTACAAAGGGAAAGGCAATAATTATTCTGCAAGTGCTATTCTTTTCTTCTTCACTTTTTTAATGTCAAAGAACAAGATCCAACCCTTGTGATCATAAGAATAGATGGAGTTCTCTGTCAGTGAGTAACATTGTGAATGACCTTGATTTGATATAATTAACAAAACCTTTCCGGTGCTTAGATTGTATGTGCAAACGTACAAACAGAAAAATATGTTTTATGAGGATGGTTAATGTAATGACTAAAATCTTTTTACCTTTCTCCTTTCATATTTAAAATATATGAAAATAGAAAAGTGAATATATCTATATAATTCATATTTAAAATATATTACATATACAATTTAATTACTTTTTTTGTTTCCTCAGTGAAGAAAATGTGGCCAACACGTGTCCAGCATGCTGTTTAAAAAGATACCTCATGGAGTTGTGTGAGATGATATAGAACTGAGATGGATCTATATATGCTTATTATATACACACGTTTCAGGCATTTTAATTGTTATTTTTCCTGCCAGTGTCCCGGGGCCTTAAAAGATAAAAAGCTTGCAGCCTTGCTCTAAAGCGGATGTTTGAATTTTAAGTGAGTTTATGCAGATCATTAAACAGAACAACCTCTTCTGTCTTTTTAAAGACCAGCTCTGATGTGTCCAGTCACATTGAGAGATAAGCAATTAAACCATGCATTCAAAAATGTTTACTCACTTTCATGTCATTCCAAAGCCATGCAGTATTTGGATCATTTTCCGTGGAACAAAAATTAGTTTTTTTTTTTTCTCAAAAAGGCTGCAAAAACACCAGAAAGTGTTATAAAAGCCATCCGTACAAATTAGTACACTATATTATGAGTCTTCTGAAGATATACGATAGATTTGTGTGAGGAACAGACTAAAATAAGTTATTAATCCCTGAAAATCTTATTCCCTTCCAGTAATATGTTAACCGATATAAGGGTTCAAAAGGAAACTCTATGTAATTCCGATTAATATATTTTAAGTCTTTAACACGCAGCATATCTAAAGTAAAGATTCAGCTTGATTTTGTATACATGGATTATTGTATTTCCAAAGGTGAAAAGCTGTTGACTGTGGTTGTTTTTTTAGAGCTACCAATAGGTAATAAGTATGTACCATTTATGACATGTCACCTGTGTTTAGCAGATCGATTCCATACACTGCTGCCTCATTCTGGTTATAGATTTCCTGTCATCTCAGTGACTGATGTAGAAGGATCTGAATTATTTCCCATTTTTCTGCCTGCATCTTGGAGGACATTACAACCTAATTCAACGCTTTCCAAAATAAGAGATGACTCAACGTTTTTTTTTTCCAATCTATTTTCATTCTCTACACAGCACCATCCAATGCAGAAATAGTTTTTATACCAGGAAATGAGAGTGGAATAGCAGCCGGCTGTTATTTTTAAATTAAGACCGCTGAAGCGATGACCACACCAACCAGCTGTACTTTTATTAATCACAAAGCTACTCAGTTCTGACCTCAGTTGAGCCACACTTTTGTTTATCAAGCATTGTCCCCAAACAATATTCAGGCCTTCTTATCATAGCAATAGGGGGTCAAAGAGAGTACACGTCTTGTGTGCGTGTGTCTGGGTTTGTGTTTGTTTTTCGTGTACGAAAGTGTGTGTACACGCTGCTACTTTGTCAAGTTCTTTTCTCAAGGAGAATTGTTGAATGCTCACATGACAGCAAACAGCAGGTGGTGCTTGTTCGGGGAAAATGCAGGCTCAAATGATGGCGACTCACAACATGAAAAATATGGTGTGGAGACCACCTGCTTCTCTCAGCATCAGGACAATGGGAACAATGATTTATGAATAATCTTTACTTATTTGGAGGCCTGAAATCAGGGCAGAAGTGCTGATGTCATTGTGGTAGGATAGACATTATGAATTGTGTTGTGTCGTCGCTTTTCTGAATTTTCGGAATTTGCTTGATAGAAGATGCAAGCTTGGAGGTCCTCAACCGCACCGCTGACTGCTCATAAATTATTAATAAAGAATCCTGTTTTGCAGGCTGCCAATCATCTCATGTAATGGTTGTCAGCTGGGGGTGCATGTAGCACAACTCTGTGAAAATGCCAAGGTGAACACTTTGTATAAAATCGTCTAAATTGCTTGAAAATGTCATGGGCTGCTGGAACTCAGATGTTGAATAAAGTTATTTAAAAGAATAGAGGGGTATTGTTGCACCGACTTTCTTATGAGTATCAAAGAGTTATGAGAAAGGGAGACCTGGGGCAGCTGTAACATTTTCCTTCATAATGGACTGCTACAAATCCAACTGCCATTTTTTTGGTACAAGAGACATTTGAAACCATAGCTGTGAGCCGTAGCCATTAATAGACTTATAATAAGAAAGACTAGATCATAAAATTAATAGAAGTCAGTATGTTACAGTTGAAACAGTGATTGCTGCTAATTATATTAACACACTCTATCTGAAATACCTCAAAGTAATATAATTTCTTTACTGCCTATTAATATCCCTTAATCATTTTCACTTTTATATGGTGCTATTTCTTTTAGCTGTAAGAAATGTTTTCATGTATTTAAAGCAGGAGACATGGGGATACCTAAATTGTAATTGTTTGAAATCACACCATTTAAAAAAATTGCTTTTCTATATTCTACTCGTATGTATCAAAAACTGGATACTTTCATCAAATAATGTTTACATTATTTGCATTACATTACACATTTGCATGTACCTTTTTGTTACTTTTTTTTATTACATCCAAACCACCATAATTATTACTTTTGACTTTTGCTCGTAATTGTCTTTTTATCGTCATCATCGTCATCATTATCATTATTATTGTTATTATTATCTGTGGTATGTGAGCGTGAGTTGAAATTAACATCCAATATTCCAGTAAGTACTTTTTAGAATGTTTATTAATAAAACAAGAAACACAAATTTTACACAAAAACACAACATGTACTGCTCCGTTGTAACATTTAGAAAAAAAGAAGCTTAAATTTCAAAAGTTTTTGGAAAAATTGAAATATTAACTTTATAATTATTACATCCACAAGTAAGGAACTTGTGGCTCTTACTCATTCATTCATTCATTCATTTATTTATTTATTATAAATTCACTCTAAGCATAGTTATTATGAACAAATGTTCTGTTGGTCTACAATAAGTATGAGCATTTGATGGAATGTATTGCAAATCATCATTGTGTACGTTCCCCTGTTGCAGTGCCATCGTTCTGGGGCCTTGTAAATTCTGCATGGAATCTGTGTTCTGTGGGGAAGAAGACAGTCTCCAGTCAAACATTGAGCCGTGCAATATGATTATTTGATCCTCTTGACACCACGGGGCCAAACACTGGCGGACGAAAGGTAAACTCTGTGTTATGTGATGTCTGCCTGGCTGCAGTGTCAGTGCGGTGAAGCTGGGGAAAAGTTACAACATTGTGTCTAGTGTCCAAAAGTGCTGTCTACTCTGAAAAATCTACTTAGCTTAGTGAAAAAATAGAGTGGTAGTCAGGGGTTTGCAGATGCAGAATGGTTAGGAAAGTAAATTATAGTGCTTACTTTGAATTGTACTATTTTCCACTACTGCTTTTTTACAGTAGCTGATACCCTGCAGTGTGTCATGCAAAACTCCACTTTAAACAGCATTTTTATTATTATTATGGATGCAGCTTTGACCTCATATCATTCGAGATGGTTTGTCACCCTGCAAGATTTAAAAATGAATAGTTATTGATTACAGCCTAAAAAAAAAGGGGAGAAAAAAACAGTTTTCACTCAGAAATTGCTAGTAAATTTCACAAGCATTTACAAAGAAGTGGCAAGTAACACTTTGAATTATACATGTCTGTTTTTATATAAATTCTGTTTGTAAAAAAAACTTGCGCGCGTTATGCGTCAACTAACCACATAAAAGTGCCATCATTTGTTTGTCAATGGATGGCATGTTTTGCATATTAATAAATCCTCTCTTCAAACGCATCAGCAGTGGCTAACTGAGGTCGTGCATTTGTGGTGGCACTAGAGGCAGAGATTCATACTCATACAGATCAGTCAATGACTAGAGAGCGAATCAGACAGAGAAACAACGATAAAAAAAAAAAAAAAACCTGCATGGTAATTTGGCCAAAGCACTCTTGACATGCCAAGTCTCATGAAATAATTAGTTGGATTCATTATTTGTAATTTAGAAGAATAGCAATTCACTTGGACATGATTTCATGAAAGGGGTTTGTCCTAAACTAAAAAAAGGTCAAAGATTAATTGCTGTTTTGAGTGGCACATTTCAAGCTATTTACTAGATTTTTGCTTGATAAATATCAGCATGGAAAATTTCTTGTGCTCACTTGAACTGCATGGGTTGAAAAGTTTTGATCTTTTCAGAGATTGTTTCAGATAGCCAAGCAACCCCTGTTCTCTGATTTCCTGGAACATGGTAGATAAACATTTATTTATTTATTTTTGTCCACAGGGATATTTTGGTTTCAATCGTGCTAGATTGTAGTCCTTGATGAAGAGTTTGAGTGTGTTTGAAGTTACACCATATGTGTTTGAGTTTCTGTCAGAGTGGAGTTTACCCATTTATCTCCACAGCATGATAAAGGGACTAATGAATAGTTAAAGGAAATTAAAATGACCTCAGAATAGAAAACCTATTAATCAAGCGCAGACATGCATCAAGGTTATGTGCTTTGGATTGAGGGAATCACAGTTATTAAATTGTCTGTATTAATTGAATATTTGCTCTGCTGTAGATGAGCCGCAATTACTTGAAGAGCTTTTAATGAATTTAATCGCTCTGACAAGGGAGGAAGTTGACAGTATCGTGTCCCTTATCGAAGTCTCCAATCAGCAAAGTGGAGAATTTGAGACATGAATATGAAAAGATGCCACATGAAAATATTTTCTCCCAACGTCATTAGCTTTGGGTTGCAGCAGATATGTGATAGGACTAATTACCGAAACGAATCAGGCCACATGCCATTTAGCATAGCATCGATGGTCTGTAGAACATAGCGTAGTACATTGTCTCGCTGTGTCACCTTCCTTTGTCAGCGTTGGTAAAACAGGACAGAATCCCGCCCAGAGACAAACAATGACAGATACGATACGATTAGATTACTCACTGAGTCAGCTTTGTCAGGCGATTTCATTAGCTTGGGTAGTTGACAGTGTGAGTCAGTCAGCTTAAACAGGCCGATGTTTGAACTGAGGGACAACACAACTCTCGTGCAGATCACTCACATACAGCACACAAAAGAGACTGACCATGATAAATGAATGTAAATGAACACCATATTTCTGTTTTTCTTTTTTTAAATGACTTGTTTTTGAGGGGAACTTTAAATCTGTTACTGATAGTAATGGTAATGAACAGTCAGCCGGTCATTATCATCTGATTATACAGGAGTGATCAAGACCTTAATGTAAAGCAAGGGGTGTTTTGATCTCCCTGTTGGGGTTTGTTTTTCAATTAGCATTGGATGACTGTGCATTATTCTGCTCTTCATATGGCTACATACTTAAGCAAATACATGGGCATGGAAAATGGATTAAAACAGAGTTAAAACAGGCCAGGGTTTCTATAGGGTTTTATTATTATTATGATTAGTAGTAGTAGTAGTAGTAGTGTTATTATATTTGAATGTGCTGTCAAATTATTGGAATATTAACTTAAAATCTAAAGGGGTACTTTAAGAAAATATTTTGTCAAAGTGGTTTGGATTTCAAAAATGTTTCCTGGTTGTATGTTTTTAGGTGCATATAATAAAAATCAACGAGGCCTAATGTTGTTTGAACCTTAGTGTTGTTCAAAAATATCTGTTCCACAGAAGAAAATCATAGCGGTCACTGTTTAAAATATCTGATTGCTCAGTGGAGCTATGTAATGAGAGGTGATGGCAGTGTCAGTTAGATATAATGTTCTGTTCATTTGAGTTCAAGAATCAGTGATGTAATTTTTCCTGTAATCTGGCCAGTGGGAGAAATAGATTGAAACCATTTAACATGCAAGATGCATGTATGACCAGATGGGGAGTTCTGCTGCCACAGGGAGAGAACGCTCCTCTAGCGGCACTGAATCAGTAAAATTACACTGGGAACATGGTGGAACGAGAAACATGGAGCCATGGGATGACATCTGTAGTGATCTGTGGGAACACACTGTTGGGGGGGGGGTTCTATTACATATTCGGCCCCCTAGCTTTCATTTGTCACACATGTGACTTCCATGTTGGCTTTGTACCTGAATGTTTTATCTCTTTTCACTGTTTGTTGCAAATGTTTGCACTCGTGTACTAAATCGTTTCTGTACCCTTATTGCTAGCGGTTTATATTTCATGAACCGCGCACGCCATGCCAAGTCCCTCCTAGACAAGAATTTACATCCATTGTAATTCTGCAACTCTGCAGAACATGCCGCTTACAGGCATGACTGCTTCATTTCCTTAGCGAACCTCTCGTGTTGGCAAACCCAGGAAAAATATGGAGTCAAATATTTTTGAATCAAAGTGCAAATGTGAAATATTTATTAGAGAAAGCGTTTGCCTCAACATACACATGTGTACATAAAGCTCAGCTATGTTTTTCATGGTGAATGTAATAAACCACAAAGGACACAGATGTTTATTGCTGAGGGTGAAACGCCCCGTGATTATGAGAATTGATTTAGTTATGCAAATTACTGATTCAAATTAATTAGACTCAAGTTTGTGTTGGCTGAACCTGCTAAGCTGTCACAGTATACAAAGCAGTTTGCACATGAATATCTCAAAGACTGCAATTATGTCTGTCTCGCCGTGGCCTCTTGCTTGTCAAGGCCCTGGATTTAATTACTGCTGGATCGCACGAGCTCGAAGCCCTGATCCGTGCATTCCGAGTCAGAATACGCAACCTAAGCCAGTGTTCGTGGCTCGTCCATCGGTGTGGGTGTATAAATTTGAATCATAAACATGGAGCTAAAAAAGGATTAGGAAATAATTAGATTCAATCACTTGTGTCCGCAGGAAGGAATGTTTGTAGGGGTTGTGAGGCAATCTCACTGTAGCATGAGTCGCAGGAAAATGGGTCACACGGAAAGAGGAAATGGATCAGCAGTCTCCTGTCCTCTATTCTCAGATCAAAGCCTGAGTGCTCCACCACAGCAGAGATTCTGAGTGCGCCTTCGTGTTTGTGCAGTTCAGATCCTACTCCAACATTATGATAGCAGGGTTTTATTGAAATCTTCAGATCATTTTGTGGTTCTGGTTTGTGGTTTTCGTTGTACCAGAAAAGAACTACTGGGCAAAATCAATTGAATCTCAGTTTTACAGCATACTTTATTGGCTTGTTTTTCTTTTTATTTAAAAAGTCAGTTGTATTAATTAAAGTTATTTATATAAAATAATAATAATAAATAGGAAATTGCGTTTTTGTTTGGTATATTCTTGTCGTGGTGTGTGTGTGTGTGTGTGGTTTTTTTTTTGGTTATACTATTTTGTTTTATTTTGATTAGCCAAACTTTAGACATTCAACTACCTAAAATACTTTGCAACTGCAATGTCAACTAGCAGTCATTAAAGTATGTGGGTGTTGCTTAATAATCAAATAACAACTATTTTGATGGTCTCTCAAACAGACGTTTAATGACTATAAAGTAACTTTGCAAGTTGGCAAACTTATTTCTACAAAGCCGAAACCTAACAGTCTGCAAAATGCACTAATGAGAAGGTTAGGTGAAAGTAGTTAGGGCAGCTCGATTATGACAAAAATCATAATCACGGTTATTTTGGTCAATATTGGAATCACGATTATTTAAAATGATTGATAGAGGGCCATATGACCAAAACTTTTATTATGAAGGTTTATGAAAGGATAGTGCTATATGTCAAATATATTTTCTGTAACTAAAGGTTGCTATGACAATCTACATTTTAGAGGACCAGCGACATGTCACGATTCTCAATACAGCAGCAGAATACAGAGTAACTATAGAGTAAATAAAAAAGGTCCTCAAAATTATTGAAAATAATTACACTGCCAGTAATAAAAAAGGAAAGGAATACAATGGCAGTAATAAAAAAGCAAAAGAATACAATAGAATAAAAAAAATATACAAATGAAACAAACTGTGCTTACTAGAGAAATTGAATAACCTAATGTAAAATAAAATAGCGTAGTCTTCACTGCAAGATTTAAACTGCCTTGGTTTATTATTAAAGCTACAAAAGTCCTTCACCCAAGAGCAGTGTGTGATTTTGAATTTGTCTTTTGTTTGATTAATATTAAGCACACAGTCAGCAGCAGGAATATAGACCGCTGTCACTTTAAGAGCCGCAAGCGTGCTTAGAACATTGAGGTTGAAAGATAGATTCATATTTGAATAGATTTTTTCGTGCACCCCTAGATTTGAGGGTATGGCAACAACTCTTCCTCTTCTCTAAAACAGCGCAACATGGCCCCGTCCCCTTTTGCTGCATGTTCCCGGGGGCGGGTTTATGTAAATTGCTGGGTTTGTGATGTCACAAACCTGGGAAGTAGCTTGTTGTAGTCCCTACGAGTCGTTTTTTGTAGGCATTAAACTGCCAAAAATGTAAAAGACGATATCTCCGTTTGCTATTGGAACTGCAGCGTCGTAATTGAAGATATCGTTTCATTCTACACAGCAACAGTACACACTAAGGACTAACGTTAAAAAAGGTGACATCGCAGCAACACCCCTTACAAATATAATAGTAAAGTGTACAAAGGGAATGGCAAATTAAAATGACAAATCACAAATTTACCTATGACTTTTGCTGGTGAGGAATATCATGATTTTAATGCACGTTTAATTGGCATTAAGTTTTCTAAAAGATCATATCATAGAGTGCTCGCAATACGAGTTTTAAAAAGAATCTTGCATTTTAAAATAATGAGCCTAAAACTACTTAGGGTTGGTTAGTTTGTTATCAAGACTGGTCGTTTTAGTGATGATTTATAAAACCAAGTGTTTCCTTTTGATATAAATGCTTGAACCGAGCAACCGTTAATATGTAAATAGAGAAATGCGTTTTTGATTATTATTCGGTGATATTATAAATGATTACCAAAGGCAATTCATTGGGTTAACATAGTAATAGACAGGTGTGGATAACATTAATATAACGTCTGATAAACTGAATATTTTGGTCAAAAGAGAAAGTTTTTATGCTGTTAAAGCTCTCACCCTAGGTCACAATCTCGTTCTGGCATGGGCTTGGAACACAACTGGCCCAGTATTATTTTTTATGTTTATTGTTATGAAACTGGACTAGTGTTGATAATATTACATCATGTAATATCATCAGAACGCAGTAGCACAGTTTACTACGTAATCTGCGGCTGCTTTAATTTGTGCGTTATTTTTTCTGACTAAGCGCTTTGGCAATTCAGTATAGAATGGGAGCTGCTTATAGATTAGCCAGCAGATGTGATAAGCACGGGAAGTATAACATATATGTTTGCATGTGTGCTAACAAGTTCTGACAGGATTGAAAGAGATACATACGATAAAACGATAGTGGGGTAGAGCAGTTCAGCTGTTGGTAGGTGGAGGGAAATAGTGGTCACATGGAGCGTAGTACAAATAAGGTCATGAAACAACCTGTATTTAAAAACCAATGCAAAACACATACACCCAGTTTGTTACAGCTAGCAGGACAATTCCAAGAAGTCTGGGGGGTTAAAGGTTTGCTTGAGTGCATTTTTGAAACCTGTAGCATGGCTTATGATATACTGTGCAAGCGTATGTAAATAAGCCAGTGGTGTATATTTCAGATACCTATGGATGAACTGTGCAGTATTCCACCCAAACAGACTCTGAGCACTAATGTATTTCAGTAAGTGACTGTATATTAAAACCATGCATTTGTTATCTGAATGCATATTATAATAATTATACAGAGATGTATTGTTCCATAAAACTCAAGTTGAAATTAGCAAACAATGAAGCGAAGCATTGTAGCATTGGTTGATTTACATCAGCTGAGTTTGAGGACCATTAGGGGAATTAATTCATATGCAGCTTTTTATAATATGGAGTCATATGGTTTTCAATGTTTCTTCAGATTGCATATAAATAATTAGAATGTTCTTTAAAAAAGCTAATAGTCTAATAATAAAAATATAATACATACACAATAATCTATGTAAACATATTCCGGTTAGAGTATAATGCATTTTAAACTTACCAAATCAAATTCATGCCTCTGATTAAGTTAAGTTAAAACACAGTGCATCATAAGTACTTTTGATCTAAATCTAAACATATCTTAAATAGATTCATAGCATTGTATATTCTCTACGACATCTGAGTGTATGTAATCAGTAGCAATCATGCTTGGTGTAATGATGCTTAAGTGTTATCGATCCCCATAATGCATGATCTTCACCTGCAGCCACTCGTAATGAAAATATTAATGATGTGGCAGAGAGTTTGCTGAGGTTATAGTAACTTCTGTGATCATATCACCGTAACACTGATATGCAGAGAGTACATTAATTAACAAATCATAAGAGCAAAACTAGATGACAAAGATATCAAATGATAACAGATCAAGATATAAAATGTATCTCTATATTAGCTTGCTGGAGAGTCTTATGGTGATGCCTCTCTTGTCTGTTGATTGACACAAGGGCAGGAGCCCTCTGGCCAGCTGTCAGGATAACTGATTGGTTCAGAACACAGAGAGGCCTGCTTGAAAACGAAGTCTCAGCACACAGTGCAATACCACACAACCACAGACTTCATTAGTGGGACATTCATAAGAGATAGAAGGGACTGAATATATATTCATATTATCGTCATCGGAATAGATTTATATTGATAGTCATAGAATATATAGAAATATCTCTATGACTTAATAGGCAGATTTATTTTCACATGCCGTGGTTGTTTAGGCACCAAGTTCACTAGTACGAGATATATCAAAGTAAGTACGCAACACATTTTAATTTATTTTTTTATTCTTTTTTTAATGTAAAAAAAAAAAACATTATTTTTCAAATAATTTTCTGTCTGACTGTCACACAAATAGTTTGTGATTGTATGGTATGGAAACAATAGGTATAAGTAAAGTACAGAAATTAGGACATATGTTTTTTTAAAAAACTGTTCAGGATTCACCCTGGCAGTCCACAGGGCAAACATTGTTAAAAAGGAAATGAATGATTAGTAATATACACTGCCGTTCAAAAGTTTAGGATCAGTAAGAATTTTCATGTTTTTTAAAGAAGTTTCTTCTGCTTACCAAAGCTGCATTTATTTGATCATTGAATACAGAAAAAAAACTGTAATATTGTGAAATATTTTGGTTAAGCAGCACAACTGTTCCAACATTGATAATAAATCAACATATTAAAATGATTTTTAAAGGATCATGTGACACTAAAGACAGGAGTAATGATTGATGACATATCAGCTTGCATCCCATAATCAATTACATGTGAAAGGTATATTAAATAGATAAAACTTTTTTAAATTGGTAATTACAATATTACAGGTTTTTTTTTTTACTATTTTTACACGATTACTGTTTTTTTCCCCCTGTTTTGGACCAATTAAATGCAGGCCTTGATTAAAAAACCCTTCAGGACCTGAATTTTTCACTGAACAAAACAATTTTTAATCCACTGATATTTGCTATCTCCAAAAGTAGAAAATTAAAGTCTAAAAAACAAGATTTGTGCCAACTCATTTTTTTATTAGATTTTTTTCATGTCCACTATAGTGGACACCAAAATCCGCATATTTTAACCATACATAATAAGTAGAGCTTGTGCGCTATAGTTGAACTAGTGTTTAAGATTTTGAAAAGAACACATACTATAAGAATTAACAATGCAGTAAAAATGTGAAAAAAGGTAAGATGATATGAAGTCTCAAAAAAACCTGTTTGATCCTTTTTGTTGGTTGAAGTGGGTGAATCTCAGTATATGTATAAATGTCTTTGTGTGTATGTGAATGGGTTTATGTGTACTTGCTGATTGTTTTGATAAATATATGATTGTGTGCATTATAGCATCAATGCATCAGTGTGTGTGGAGGGGGTGTGAGTGTGTGTGTTGCTGTGTATTCACTGGTCTCACATCCACTATGGCTGTTTCTCACTAAAAGTTGATTGATAACATAAATGAAATCATATTAATATTAATTTCATTAATTAACATCAATGTTCATAAAACATTAACATTAGAATTTGTAGCTCTGTATTTAGCTTTGAAATGCTTCCACAAATTTCTCAACCTGTTATACAACTAATTCATGAGGTGCTGCTGGTATCTTTCAAGACCTGATGTCCATTGCGATGGACATTAAATTTGTAAAAAATCCTGTGTTCTGCGACTCTGAAAGATCTTCAAAATAACTTTGAATATTATCATTTGATAGTCTTACTTTTATAATAGGTGCAAGTTGATGAGGCTACCATAAACATAAATCTGCATATAAAAGGTAAAATGTGGACTTCCTCCTCTTCTTGTCTAGTTGGTTAGTCATGTCTCTCTTTTGTGATGCCTGTAGCTCAATCAGATTAAGTTAGGTGTCATATCTTCATTGTAATTGGTTGATCAGGGACCAATCAGTGACCAGGCATTGCTCATATTATGAAAACAAAAAATCATGTGATGTCCATATCAATGGACGCAGGGTCCGAAGGGGTTAACGTAAGAGACTTATTTAAAACGCATAAAAAATCTTACTGATTTTTTAACTTTTTAATTTTTTAAAACTTTTTAACAGCAGTGTATTAACAACTTTAATGGAAACAGTTGCACTTTCTATTCTTTATTATGTATGTGGTCATTTACTAAGGAAATCATGGGAAGTTTTAATTCTTTCCCCTTAGATTGCCCTCGCTGTATTTTTAGGCATATTAAAGTTATTCAGTTCATTCCCATCTCCCTGGTTCAGTTTGTCCCTCATATTGTTAGTAAACATGGTCCTTAGCTTTCAATATTACTTCTCTGTTTTTCCATCCCTTGTTGGCCCAAAGATGACCCCGAAAAAGGTTGAAATGTCGCACCCGTGCTTATAAAATTCTGTCTCAGATACCCATCTTTCCTGCCTCAGTGTCTGTGAAAGAAGAATTGTGAAGAGACGTAACGAAAAGGGCCTTTTATCTCTTTTAATATATCCTCACATTGAAATATTAGTCACACAGCTGTTCTATGCACTCAGTCCTCAAACATTCCTCTTTCTCTTTAGTTATATGTCATTTTGCTATCCAATATTTTTTTTTGCAAGAGTCAGGCAACTGATGTATCAGTGTCTGAAATAGCCTCTTTGTCAGTTGTGCCTTTTTTCCTCTGTGCTTTGACAGTGCATTTAAAATCATCAAGCACTTTTTTTTCTTTGTTTTTTCTTTTTAAAAACTCTGTTGCCTGTGAGTGTCTGCGAAAGATGACTGTTAAAACAGAATTTCCATTCCATATATGAAAAGATGGCAGAAGGAAGCTTCTAAAGAACCTCCTTGTAATTTTTTAATTATTGATTCAGCTCTAGAATTTGTAGAGATGCACTGTAAGGCAGAAGAGAGAGAGGTTGGATCGAGGTGTTTCGCCGACAGAGATTTGGATATAAAATCCCACCATTAGTGCCAGGAGAGCCTGTTTTAATGGTTTTCTCACAGTGTCATTCTGCCACACTCATATTTTGGCTCACACTGTGTAGGTGAGCTGTATTGATCTCAAGAAGTATCAAGTGAGCATTATCTTCCAAAAAACAATTATAATATGCCTTCAGCTAACCTTAAATTCAAAGCAAAGCAGAGAGTTGAGGTGTATCCAGAGACATACATGACCTTGTACTGAAGCCAGACATGCCATGACATGTTTAGGTAAACTCATAACTCATGTATTTGATGAAACTGCTCTGTTCCCAGGTTCTATAACTGCAGGACTTTTATGCATATCCTCGGCTCCTCTGTGCCAGAAGATCAATGCAGACCTTGATGAAGGTGTGCTCAATGGATTTCTTTGCTGTCATCTTCATCAAAGAATTCATCTCTCTTGGTGTAATGATGCTTAACCTAAAGTTCTTATCTTCGGTACCTTAATTTCTGTCTGCCCATTACAGGCAGGCAGTTACTTAATAAAATGCAAATGGATGAAGAGAGGAGTATAAATCATCTCCCTCTTGTTCCACATAGAATGATTATTATACCTTCCTCATCATTATCATGGAGCTCACACTGGAAATGTCCTTTCAAATAGAATATTTTCTCTGCTTCAGGTGAACTTAACTTGAGCCTTTTTTTCAGTGAAATGTGTCTAAAGTTGTCTAATTGGATGTTTTAAAGGGGTCATATGATGCTGCTAAAAAGAACATTATTTTGTGTATTTGGTGTAATCAAATGTGTTTATGCGGTTTAAGGTTCAAAAAACACATTATTTTCCACATAATGTACATTATTGTTTCTCCTTCTACCTTTCTGAAACACGTCGATTTTTACAAAGCTCATCGGTCTGAAAATGCGAGGTGTGCTGTGATTGGCCGAATACCTCAAGCGTGAGACTGAAATGTTACGCCCCTCACCATACTGTGATGATGCCGTCAGGCCAGAGCGATGATTCAAAAACATGAAAACTCATTATAAACGAGGCATTTGTTGCATCCAGTGGGGACATATTTATGGATTATAATGACTTATACTGTCTTTTTACGCGTTGCTATGCATCGCGCCGCGTAAACATAAAATTCTTGTCTGCATTTGTGATCTGAGAAATGAAAAACAACAAGCCCTACTCTACACTGCCCAAAAAACTCCTTTCAAATTTATAAAATATAAAAACTCTTTAAAAAAAAATGTAAACTTACAGTAGGGCTTTGCATTAATCCGGAAGCGAATCGAAAATCTGCGATTTTGAGACAGTTGGCGATGTCCTATTGCACAGCCTCGCGATATGGACGCTCGATAGTTACTCTCTGTTCCAGAGCATTTGCATGACTGCCAGCCTTGAAGTTGGCAGTCTTACTAACCCAATAGACGTGATCGACCTCCGTTCTCCCCAATCCGCACTGCTCTAGCAAACTGCGAAACACCCACCTTTAAAAAGGAAAAAAAACAGAAAGTCGGAGCAAGAAGAGTGGATTCTGGCGTCTTACTGGGTCCAATCAATAGTTGGCCAAATTAAAACTAAAGAAACACGTCTGCAACTAAGCTCGAATGACAGACAACGAACAAAAAAGGTAATCTGCAAGAGCTGGTTCACAGCACATATCAAATGCTCCCTTATCGGTTCTGTTTTCAGTACTGGAGAATAAAAGATACATTCTTAGATGTTTTTTTGTTAGTACGTGAACGTTATCTATCTTATAAATTTTATCTCCCCAACAGATTATTTTGAAATAAGTTTATAATGCATGTTGGCTATTCCCAATTCAGAAGAGCGCACACACAGCCTGTGTCTGTGAATGCTTCTCATACTCGGTCCTCTCTGCCCCACGCTGCACGAATCCCGCGTCACGGACGAGCCGTTCATGCTTGCCGCACTCACGCAGCCTTTCTCGTAATGCTCGTTTATACTCTCACCCGGCTCCGCACCGCAAGTCTTCACGAACGCATCTGGCAGTATGGATGAGGCTTGCCACACGCGCATGGCTCCGCGTTTATAACGAGTGTAAATTCAGTCTAACTGCTTGCTAATTTCACTTGGATGAAATGAAACATTCAGCACATTTTCCACTTGCTCTTAAAATCCCAAATACTTAAAATGAATAAATCAATGTAATACTTTAATAATTGACTTAAGAAATACAGTTCTTTATTTATAAAAAATAAACAAATATTTTCTGTGAAATTCTGTATTTAAGTTAATTCTGTAAAAGTAGTTATCATTATAATCTTGCCTGCTGAAAAAAGAAACAATAGAACTCCTCCCAAAACACAATTATTTTATGGATTTCAGGGTTATAATGGGAATTGTATTAGTTTTAATGTAAACTATAATGGTGTCCATTTGATGGATTCTATTGGTGGGATTTAATCTGGCAGATGGCAACCAATAGAAAAACAGTAATTCCTATTGGAATAATGCCCAAAACAAAAAGGAATTTTGTAATGGTTTAATGGAAACTATAAGAATTTTTTTGATGGTTTCTATGTTTTTTTCAGCAGGGTAATGATATCCATACTGTGCTGCACATTATTGGCAATATTGAGCTGAAGCTTGACTTTGCAAATCAAATCGCAATCGCAATATCTGTTAAAAAAAAATCGCAATTTGATATTTTTCCCCAAATCGCACAGCCCTACTTTACAGTCTTTGAGTCAGAACAGCCGGCTTTGTAGTCTACTCTACCAGGATCAGGAAACGTTCCTCCATAAAATGTGCTGCACACATATTTGAATATTTGGGTTGAACTGTTCTGGACAGTGTTGTAAATACAACTTAACCACTGATTCAAGTCGTGTCCAGTTTTGGAAGGCCAAACAAAGTAGTTTCGCTTTCACAAGAAACAGCTTCACACACGGCGGCCTACAGTGAGCATAGGCCGGGGGCTAGAGTGAGGAACGGACAGAGGGCTAGAGTGAGCAGATGCGGCGGGCTTGAGAATGGCGCGGCCATCCGCCTTCATCCACAGTGAAAGCCGTCCATTGAATCCACAGCACAAGTTGTAGTATTTCCTCAGCAACCAGCACGGACCAGTTCAAGGCATGACGAAGCAGATTTCGTCCTCTTTTGGAAGACCAAACAAAGTAGTTTTGCTTTCACAACGAAGCACACAGCGTCTTTACGACATGGAGGCGGCAACAACAATACTACAGTGAGAATAAAAGTTACGCTTTCTTTCTTTGCGTGAGCATTTGGGCTGCGTTATGCAAATCTTCCCAGATAGTGACGTAGATATGTGGGGGCGTGTTAGAACGAGCCGTTTTAGGAGGGCGTGGTTGACTTTTAACTTTGATAAAGAATATCTCTTTTGCTTTGAGACTTTAGTCTTTGCAACTTTTACAGATCTTCTTTATGCATCACGAGCTTGTAACACTCCAAAGAGAAAGGAAAAATTTAAATCGCATCATATGACTCGTTTTTCTTAAATTACTCCCCAAATCGAACATCACTGCATTCTGTCAGGTCTGAATGAAAACAAACTTGAAATAAATTGAAATATTAAATAATCTGAGGAACATATTTTTAGTACTTTGCAATCATTCCCTTTGCAGTATGTACCAAGGATTTGTTGACTAATCATCTGAAAAATTATATTACTTATAGTCTATAATAAACTGCTAGTAGACAAAAGTTACACTATGGTTTAACAGTTTGAGGTCCATAAATTCTGTTGCTTTTGAACTTTTTTCATCAAAGAATCCTGAAAAAATGTATAATTGTTTCCACAAAAATATTGAGCAGCATAACTGTTTTCAACATAGATAATGATAAATGTTAATTGCGGACCAAATCAGCAAAATGATTCCTTCAGAAATGATTCCTTCAACATAAATAAATTTTAATATTTCCACAGTATTAATGTTTTCATCAATAAATATTATCAATATTTATATATTATATCAATATCATTTTGTAATGTTTATATTTATTTAAATATAATATTAATTATATAAATATTATATAAACATTCTCTCTCTCCTGCTCGTCTCATCGTCTCCCTCCCTCTCTCATCCCACCAAACCAAGCGACTCTCTCTCGTCTCCTCTCTCTCTCTATAATATTATATATATATATATTATATATATAATATATATATATATAATATATATAATATATATATATACAGGGGCGCATTAACACTGTAAGGGGCTCCTGGGCTTTACCTCTTGTGGGGCCCTTCATCTACCAATATTACAGCCTACATTCACACAATCTTAATAATCACAAAGTGCAAGTTATCAGCCTTTTATTTTGCTGGAATAAATGCCATAACAAAATACAGAAACCAATAAGTCATCAAGATTCAAGTATAATATACATAAATATCAATGCATGAACTATGCACATAGTCCTACATATTTTGCACAGGCTATTTAGAACTACTGTCTACATCGGCTCCATCTTACAAACAAATTGGCCTTTTGTTTTTTTAGAAATAAATGCAGTAAACTTTCATATAAAAAAAATTCAGTTTCATTTACAGTACAATTTCATATAAACAATATACAAAAATGTTACTGTCTGAACATGTTTCTTTTAATGCTATAAATTAATCAGATTATAGGGAGTACTTTACAAAGGTTTCCTTCTGCTTTTTCTGGATGAAAAATCCCTTATGACATCAGAAAAGTTCAACTCCCTTAGTATGTCACTTTTCGATTGGCATGCGTGTCAGATGATTAAGTCTTTTTTGTGCCATTGTTGATCTCGGTCTGTTTTTTTTTTTACCAATGACAACTTTGAAAAAGAACGTTCTCCAGTTGCATTTGTTACTGGTATAGTTTTAAAAAAAAGCCTCAGGGCAATGTCCACATTTGAGAATACGGTGTGAATGTTCCTTTTTCAGATTAGCTGTAAACACTGACTTTCTGATTTAACGTCTGTATTCCTGATGTATTCCCTATCAACTCAATCTTCTTGTAATTCACAACTACTATTTCTTTTGAAGCAATGTGGCAGATGAACAAATTTGTTGTGGCGAGATTTCAGTGACCTTGTTCAAAAATCCAAATGTGTTGTCCAGTTCTTTGTAGGCCTCACATCTCTTGCTTACCTCTGCGACAAGTTTATCAAAGATGACATTAAAAACATTGACAACAAATTTATATCTACCTGACATTGCAATGTCACAATCTGGTCCTGATGACTCATCTGCTTGTTTTTTTGCGCTGCCTGGTTCTCTGTGTGTCTGCCTTGTAGTTTTGTGTGACACTTTGGGACATTTTCTTTGCTCTCTCCTCAAACATGTCAAACTGATCACGAAGGCCAGAGATGAAGTCTCTTAGTGATGAAATGAGCTCATGTGCTTGTGAGAGGTCCATTTCCACTTTTTGCAGGTACTCACTGACATGTTGAAGCCGCTTTAGAATAGTGTCCCACATAGTAGTAAGGAAAACCACCTCAAGATTGTCCATTTGGATATGGAGGGTTTCTGCCTCGCTGCATGTAGTCATATTTTGGATTTCATCTTCTGCAATTGTTTTAAGAGTGCCATGAATGCGATCATAGTTTATAAACAATGCGTGTACTGCCTGGGGATGTGCTGACCATCTTGTCTCTGATAAAGATTAAAGTGTATTTATTCTCCATCTGTCATTGCACTGTAGTCCAGCAGTTCGAATTTGCCAACGCCAAGTAGACTTTGAGAAAAAGTTGAAAAGATTCTGAATAAAAGCAAAAAAAAAACATTTGTCTCTAGGCAACAGTCTACTGTATTTACGCCGACCAAGTTTAAAGAATGAGCAGCACACGGAACCCATTCTGCCAATTGGTTGATCTCCCGTATGCGAGCCTGGACTCCTTTATACAACCTAGCCATGTAGCACTGACCTCGACAGGTTTGTATGTCAATGCCCATTTCATTCAAAACTTCAATGACTGAATTAAAAATGGATTCACCAGTGTGACTAGTTATTGGCAAAAAGGTTACAAACCGCTCTTGAACCATACCTTCAGGTGAGATGTAGCGCATATTAACAGTCAGTTGATCAGTATATGCAATATCAGGAGTTGAGTCAACACTTACAGCAAAATACTTAGCCAGTTTGATTCTGTTAATTATTTCTGAGTAAACATATTCTCCCATTAATTTCACAAATTCTTCACAAGTAGTAGTTGACAAGTATGACGGTGTGCCTCTACTGGCAATTCCAAAGCGAGCAATGTGATCCCTGAGAAATGGATCAAATTGTCTAATCAATTCGAGCAATCCTAAGTAATTGTCATTGTTTTGCTGACCAAAAACATGCGTCTCCCCTCGTAATGCGAGTCCACGCTCAGCTAGGAACTTCACAACAGCCACAACCCTTTGGAGTACACTAACCCAGTAGTGGCATTCTGTCTGAAACTGTTCTTGTAGTTCATTGTCAATCTGTCCTTTCTGTGCAGTTCGACATGCCCAAACATACATACATCTGTGATGTGAATCAGAACTCTCATGCTCAGCCACACGCTGTTGCGTATGCTTCCAGTCATTAAAGCCGCAGGAGGAAAATGGGGAATCTTTCTTCTCAGAAAACAAGAGGCACACGAAACTAAATGCACATCCCTTTGATGGAGAATAAAGCATCGATTCACGTGACACAGATTCACCATTTGCAAGCTTGCGTGTGAAAAGGCTTTTGGAAAAACTCAGTTTCTGGTGTTTGTACTGTTTTTCTGACACAGAAAAATCTACATTTCTGCTCTGGCATATTAAAGGTCCTTTCTCAGTCCAGTATTCCATTGCTTCTTCTTTAATGCAGCCCCAGCAACCTGGATCTGTGTTTGTGCAATCCTGTTGATTTGAGGGTGAAGTTAGAACTTGTTCATTTGTTGCATTATTCTCCGAGCTTTCCTCAATGCAGTCATTTAAGACGTCAGAGGTGCGTGGTTCATCATCCAATGTTGGGGCTGTGTAAGATAAAAAATTTTTTTTTTTAAAACACACAAAAAGGCTATTTAATATTTTTACTTTTTAAAAATTTAGGAGCACAGTCAAAAAAATCAGGAGCACCTTCTGAGATCAATAACAAAAATCCCATTCCAAGGTAATATTTGACTCAAAGTGATTTACTGGGGCATTTTTTCTAACTTTATTAAAAGTATATCATTTTATGTCAAATTAAAACATGTATATTTATAAGCTTTTCCAAAATGTCTACTTAAAACAATAGAATACGAACAAGTAGAATAAGAAGAATAAGTCACACTAATTAAATGAAATCAGTATTAAAATTAATTTGCACTACAGAGGTGGCACAAAATAACACAAAAGTGGTATTTACAGACATTTAAAGAGGCTCAGAGGTGGCATGGATGATTTAAATTCATAACAATGTTGTGAGATTGTTTTAAATATAACATTTTGAACATAGAAATATGTTGATGAAATTCTCTAAATACTGAATATCTTTGAACAAATAAAACGGCCAGTGAGGTAGCGGCAAGTCACTGATTTTTTCACTGAATCATTCATTCAATTGATTAGTTTGAATGGCTGATTCATTCAGGAATGAAGCATGTGACTGTCTTTATGAATGGGTAATTGAATTATTGACTCACTAGATTCGTTTAAAAATGCATGTTCATTCATAAACAAAATAGCGCTGTGTTTGCTTGGCAGTGGCTCAGCTCTGGCAGTGTGCTCCCTAAATCTTTGGGGACTTTGTTTGAAATTTACGTTGACAAAATAGAGCAAAATCAAGCAATATTGTTAAAGTCAGACGATGTAAGTCCCTTAATATTAACTTCTTGTTTAATATTGTATTTGTGACTGAAATGGTCACATTGTAGAGCCCTGAAATGCATATGCAACATTTCTTTATTAATATAAACTATAACAAGAGTACTTTATTTACAATACAGCAGTTTGTTAATATGTATGATATGCCTATTTAATTACGTTTATGCAGAATCGTTCACATCAGCATCGCGATGGATGATAAAAATTATATCCACAGCTCCAGTGTGTAGTGGCAAACTACTGCAAACTCAACTATTTTAAGATGAAAAACGAGTTCATTGGTTGACTAATTATAGCCTACTGCATCTAGCTACTGCTAGCATATGACCTACCAGTAATTGGTGGTGATTGCCTTTCCCCTTCGCCATGATCTTCGTCTTCATCTTCTCCTATGCCTGTGTTAAAATATGCCGTGAGCTTGGGAATTTTTGTCAACAAATTTGACTGACGTTCAATTTTACTTTTCGCTATTTTTCTCTTTTGAGATCCGCTTTCGTATTTTCGAGACATCTTATCAACTCGTCCATTTTACTTGATGATGGCAGTTTGCTTATTAAGAATTCAAAGTGAGTACGTCACGTGTGAAATTCGATAGAGGCCAATCACTGGACGCGTTCAGAAACGTTAAGCAATAATGTATAATGTATAAAAATAATTTTTATTGGATTTCAGACAGAATGTTAAATAAAGGTCACTGATGATTGCAGGGTTCAGTAAGTGAGAGATTTTGACTCACACTTCTCGCGCAGGAACTGCATTCATGCACGGGCATTCAAAGCAAAGCGATAAAGTGTAATTTTAAAGGGACTGTCAACTTATTATAAAATGCGGTAAAAAAAAATTCCGGCAACACCAGGGGCCCCCCCTGCCTGGGGCCCTGGGCTTAATCACCTGAAAGTCTGATAGAAGTGCATGCTGGCTGAACAGGCAGTTAAGAGCTCCCCTGAGGTAAATAGTAAGGCCTCATTTTCCCCTGCTGTCTGTCAGGTATCGCCATGATTTGGTTTTCTGTCAGATAATTCCATCTTGTATTGATATCAAAACCACAGCTGCCTGTTGGAGCCCCCTTCCAGATATCATCCTACGAAGCATATCAATACCAATACACCATTACCAATGACAGGTGTCTCCTCAAGGAGCTCATATTACCACAAGTGAAATTACTGCATCTCAAGAACACTTCCTCTTTTTTTATGTTGATAGTTTTGAGCTATATTCCGTTTTAATGGGAAGTGTATTGGTTTAAAGCACTGGGTTGTAACTCAAATGTTTAAATCCCAGAAGGGGTGAATCGTGTTCCTGTGAACTGCTGAGTTTCACCATCCCTCTTCTGTCCCATTGAACCTCAGGCTGTTCCAGGTGTGAACTGTGAGACGTGTTAAATGAAAAGTGGCTGCTAAATGGCAAATACGTGATTAATGTAATTGGCTTATAAATGTAATTAGCCTTGCACCATTTTACACATTTTATGTGACGTCTGATGTTTTTACAGTTCTTTGGAATAGACTGCTGAGAGCTGACAGGTTAAGAACCTGTGAAGGCAGATCAAAAAAAAAAAAAAAAAAAACCTTCTAAAAGCCTTACAAGAGGAAATAATGCATGTTACAGCATTAACAATGAGGAGAATTAAATCTGAATGTGTGAACGCTTAAAATTACAGTTGACTGCTGGCACAGTCTGAGGGTCCGGACTGATTAAGTACCTGTGAAGGCCATACTGTGACACTTAGTGGTTGCTTGACAACAATGATTTGTAATCTGAATAATCTGGTTCTCTGGGCGTTCTTGTTCTGAGTATAAATTGAGTGTTTCCCTCAGACTTGCACTCTATTTGTGGTGGCACTTTCACCAAGGGAATTTAGTGTGTTTTATAACTTCGATATAATAAAAATATCAATATTCAATACCATGTTTGATACCACAGGGAAAAACTGCCACAACTTTAAGGGCATGAATTTTTATTTTATTTTTTATTGAAAGATAATACAACAAGGCTAAAACATGACAATGAGGTATATTTTTACAATAATGGAAATTTCTTGATGTGGTAAAACACTTGAGAAAAACTGATAGGTATTTATGCCTATTTGCATATGTTTACTTCAAATTTCTTTAGAGAGAAATATTAGTGTATCTATTTTTACCCAAAATAGGGTGGTGTGAGCATTAGTGAGTACACTCATGTAATGTATGTTTTAGGCATGTGACAATAACCAGTTTCAAGGTCTACCACGGTTTGGAAAAGTCACGGTTTCAAAACCACTAAAATTTCCCATTATACCGTTCCTGCGGTATGCACAGCTTTTTTACGTTTCATCAAAGATGGAAAGTGCAGGACTCCCTCAGTTGTGTGCAGTGAAGAGTGTAGTCACACGACCCCTCCCTCGGTGGGCGGCAGGCAGTGACGCGTCACCTGTGTGTGGGAGGGCCGAAGGAGATGAATCCCTGGAACTTTTTCCGCCGTCGAAAAAGACGAAGTCTGTCGTATGGGGATTTTTCGGGTAACGTAGACTAACTATGTTCCGTACACAACGATGTTCCGTACAGATGACGTTTTAGCGCCGATCGCTAAAATACTTCCAGGTCGGACATAAACTATATATCTGTGTCATCTTCATTTCTCCCTCTTTCACCCCCGAACAAGATAGAGACCCACCCGCCGTTTGTTTCAGTTTTGAAATAAATACTATTTGGCTTGCTACCGAGGCAGATAACATGGCTAATTAACTAGCTAACGTCAAATAGTTTCCTCCCTCACGTTACTTCACAGAGCGAGGAAGAGTAGCCGTAGATAGTTCTCCGATTAGGTACAATAATTAAATTCAGCTGCTTATCACGTCTATACTTTTAAGCCTCCTGCCATTGTTTACATCTGTTCAAAATCACGACATTTAAAAAACAAACAAAGTGCTGGCTCTCAGGTGTCTTTGCCACTGTTTGAGTGTTGTACGGAGAAAGACCCACACGTGTGTGTGTGAGGGTGTGACTTTCCTTATGTGTATGTGCACACATCCTCGTACCTCACCGCTCCAAACTTAATCCAGGAAAGGTGAACATTCCTGCATCATAACTTGGACTGAAAAATTAATGTGTAGAAAGCAAGCATGTCTCCAAAAACCTTGTTGAGCTGCAGGTTTAATGACTGCATTTTTTTATTGATTTGTTTACAGAAATTATGTTGGCTGTATGTGTGTGATTCTGAGCTGCAAGCTTAGGTCACTTAAAGTCGACGAAATTTTTGTTCTAGAAGGATTTTTTGTTTTGTTTTTACAGAAAAATAATGATTTATGTTCTTGATGAGTTTGAGCTGCAGGTTCGTCTGACTTAAGTGATTGCCACTTAATTAATTAAGAAGAATTCAATATTATGTTAATAGTTAGCCTGGGACAGTTTACGGTTCCACATTGTTCTATGTTTCTTAAAAATAAAATGTATTGTGTTCAGTGGGGGAAAAAAGTTGTTGTTTTTTACCCAGACATTTAAAAAATAACATATTTTAGAGCTGTAACAACAATACCGTGATACCGTGAAATTTTTATCTAAGGTTATCATACCGTCAGAATCTCATACGGCCCATGCCTCAGGTATGTGTCATATACTGGAGCCAGGGGGCCGCCCTCGCGCAAAAACTCCAAATAGCTCACAGAGTATAGAACGTCCGGAAATCCCGAATAGGACATAGTAAGTAAGCTATCGCTGTAGCTCAATAAAAAAAAAAAGATAGAAACACTGTAACTGACCAAACATGAAGACAATAAACACACGAACATGGCAATATAAGAATAAAGTATATTTATAGTTTAATTGTTATTGACATATCCTTTATTACAGTATAGAATACGTAAGGAACCGCTGAATTATTAGGAAAATAATAATCAGGTGTGCGTTATTTTCTAATAATTCAACAGACCGCAGTCAATTATTTTTCTTATACTACAGTTACCACACCTCAAATATTGTTCAGTTGTATTTCAAGACATTCGTCAGGTTTTTGTCCTTAAAATGCTCTCGTGTGTAGAACTAATTTCATACACATCTCATCCCAAGCCTCTGTTGCTAATTCCAAAACAATTACACTAGTAACGAGGGTGAACCATTGATAGTAGGACTAATGTATTATTATAGTATGAGAGAGAGAGAGAGATTAAGATGTGTGGAAATTAATCTATAGTGCTGGACAGCATCTCAACAGTGTTTGGCAGCAGTGTCTCTACTAATAGCGAAACTGTAAGTTCATCTGCTTCAAGAAATTGCTGTTATTACCTTGCTAGTGAGAAATGTCATGTAGCTTTTATGTTGCTAAACTACAGTATATTGCTGATAAAATCATCAGAGCAGTGCTGACAACAAGTTTCTGCATGGCTGTGTGTTCATAATACTGTATGTTTGTTCGTTTGTAAGGGAGAGAGAGCAGGAGAAAGAGAGTATGTGCTTTCCATACATAATAAAATAAAATTTTGTTTCAAAAACATGGTTCTGGTTTTGTGGTTCTTATCGTATTGTTTATTATATTTATTTGCTTGGTCAGTATCCTTATGGGTTTGGTTATTTTGCTGCTGGAGGCTGTAAGAAGCTGAAATAACTTTAAAGTGATTTGGTAATGCGGTCAAGACCTGAATGGACTGATTAGCACATGCATTTTCCCCCTGCAACAAAACAATGCACCCTTAGAGCAGTAACCAATCAGATTCAGAGCATTCAACAGCCCCCTAGTATAAATAATAAGATTCTATGAAGGAAGCCACATAAGATCACAAAATGAAGGTATTAAAACATGCAATGACATTATGAGTTTGTAAGTAAAATACGTTATGTAAATGTGTATTCTTTGTTGGCAAAGTTTATAAATGGTCCTTACCCTGCAGTGCGGGACTCACTGGCAGAGAGAAGCGCGCTGATAGTATCAGGTGTGTAATATGCAGTATACTGAAGTAATGCATTCTTACAATCTTAAATAGTAAAAAAAAAATGAATGGAAAGGAAAAGTATTTGTGGCGGTCAGTTTTGTTATTGTGGTGGGCCACCACAAATAAATGTATGGAAACACTGAACTTTGTGGTAGACTAATAGAGAGTCATTGGTTGTGTTTTTACCTTGATCAAACATCTATCTGGGTCAGGTTTTGTCACTCTGTGCCGTACAGGCAGGTGCCAGGTGCTGTGTCTGGGTGCGCTAGGCATAAGATTAAAGGGACGCCAGCGCTAACCTGTCATGAGACTGCGTACTCTGCCCTTTACGCTTCACTTCCTGTGCACACAGCACTATCAACACATCAAATGGGTCTTCAACCTGCAGCAGTAGACTTAGCGCAAGGCTCACTGGTCGGATTAGACCGTTAGCATCTCGCTAAAAAATTACCAAAGAGTTTCTATATTTTCCTATTTAAAACTTGACTCTTCTGTATTTACATCGTATACTAAGACCGACGGAAAATGAAAAGTTCCGGCGTAAATAATAAAGGAACTTTGCTGCCGTCCTAGGCACATGATATTAGCAGTGCCTGAAAATAGTCCCAGCTAGGTAACTTCCAATAAGCCTATTTTCAGGCTCTGCGTAATATCATTGCGCCTCCTGCAACATGGTACGGCAGCAAGGTCCTGAGTAGTACGCCTGAATGAGAGTATAGGTCCTAGCAACGGTATGATATGAAACTTGTTTTGAACATGACAGTGCAGACAGAGTGAAAAAAACTCCAGGCAGCAAAACAAGACTTGGACATTCATCATGTCGCACAGTTGTTTAGATGCAACTTCGAAGGGCTTTATTGCCAGGCAAACACAATGCTATCTGTTTGCTCGGATGCCACAGGGGATCCAGGGAAGGGCAGTTATTTTGTATGTTCTGACAGCTGAGGTAAATGACTCCATTACTACGTCTAACACCAGGTGCACAGCACAACCTTCCCCTGCTTGACCCAGTCTACTTTACTGACACCACTTCCATCTACAGAAAAAAAAGTCACACTTCATTTTAACATGACTTTGGTAAGTGTAATTATACATTTACATGCAGAGTAATTATAATTAATTAACTGCATGTACTAACTAGGGTTAGGATTAGGGTTTGGTTTAAGGTTAGTTGCATGTAATTATGCATAAAGGTCGCTGTAGTATTAGTATAGTACAATACAGTACATGCAACGTGTAACAATGGACACTGTAAAATCATGTGGTACCAAAAAAAAACGGTTTAGATCTATTCAGTGGGAGTTATGTTCTACCACGTTGAGATGCCATCCCGCAAAAAAATATATCCCATATATCAGTATCAGATGTTTTCTGTGTGTGCTTAATATTCACTTCTAACATTTTTAACCAATGTTTTGGGAGGGTTTTTTCCCTCCAAAATTGTGTAATATTTTAATAAAGGCTTTATATCAGCAAAATATAATCAGTACTAAAATGAAAATAATTAATGGTTATTCGATCAGCCAGAATTGCGCATGTTATACTGTATGGTCGAGATAAAAACCTGATCCATCCCAAACAGGATTGAAAACTGATAATCCAAACAGGATTGTAGACTTGATAATACGGATATGGATTTTGGGTTCAATATTCAATTGCAATTCTGAAGGTGGAATTTTTTCCAAAAAAAGGATGCATGACGTGGATGTATGAGGTGCATAGTAGGCCTTGTCAAATTGCCTGGAAGGGAAAAAACCCATGTTGACTTAAAAGCTCAACAGTTCGAAAAGTTATGTTCGAATTTTAAAAATGCATAATTGCAGTTAGGTGTGAAGAACAGCTTTGGTTCCTCCGAGGGCGCCACAAGCGAAAGCAATCATTTTCAAGCATAAGATAACATGACTATCTGCGGAAAAAAAGTGCATAATGTTTAAAATAAAGTTTATAAACCAAATATAATTAAGTTGCTTAAACAACTATAAACAAACAGCAGCATGTATGTATGCATAGTTTAATACAAAGGGCGGAAAACCAATCACACAGAGTACATTTTGCATTTAAAAACATGAGATGCAGTGGAGGGGGAAAACCCCACCCTAAAAGTCTCGATATAGTTTTTTTACAAAGTTAAACTGCATTTCTAATTTGAAATTGCTTTGTTCTAAACAGGAGGATCTTTTTAGTGGAGTGCGAGACGCGAGTGCAACCAGGTAATAAGAATGTCCAGTAAGAAAATCGTGAAAATAGTGTCTGTGTGAACGGCTTTGGTTGCGGTTTTTGATGTAAACAAGATATCTCCGCATTGATGTTTCTTTTTCGTTCTAGTTTATGAAATCAACGCTAGCAAGCGCCGCATCAGTGGCTTTCAATCGGGAATGGGATAACAAACATTTATAATGCAGACACGTACAGCGTCATGCATCTGTGGCAACTGATATTGGCTGCCTCGTAACACACCCCTACAGATTATTAATGCAACGTTTTTGCATGTCGAATGGGATTTTATTGTTAAATGCGAATATTCGAAATTCAAAAATATTTTTGACAGTGCATAGATGCATGGATGCTGCTTTTTAGGAAGCTGCTGTTAGGCACACGTGCACCCCAGCCAAGTATCATCTGGTCTTCTGCCTCATCCAATAACATTTCATCATTAGATATTTGTTTTACTTAACTTCCTATCAGAGTTTTGGTCAAATCCCATCAAACATTCCCTCAGTGGATTGTTTTACCTCAGCTGTCATGACATTTGAGCAAATTGACTAATAACATTTTCAATGTTGTGTAATCCCTCAACTGCAGGAAGCCTGCAACCCTAATGAATATTACAAAGGCTCTTCTGTCCTGCTAGGAAAAGCAGCAAGGAAAGGAGGTGTTGTGTATGCACCATGACCTTTGTCTGGCAGTGCCTGCTGCGGTTAGCATGAAGCCTGACACGACTACCTCTGGGGGGGTTGAGACGCACTCCCGGGGATGTTTAGCACCTTGGTGTTGGAAATGGGGCGCTTAAAGGCCAAAAACCCCCTCTTTCAGAGAGGCCTGGTATGTTCGGAGGGTGTTTTTTGGGTGGGGGCGGGGGGTGGTTTATCGTGGTGCGGGGGGGGGGAGGGTTGTTTTGTTTTTTTTTTTTTTGTTTTCTTTTTAACAGAAAAATCGAAAAAAACTTCTACCGCCTTTCATTGATCTATGTTATCGACGATTATTTTTAGCAACAGAATTTTTAGCATTAAGCCAATGCTCGAAGCGCTGTCGTTTAGTATTCACGAAGAGGGCCCGTATTGATAAGGTGTCACACGCTCTGGGAGAATTGGAGATTCTATAGCCTTCTGGATTGTACAAGGGCCTATGAGGGCATAAAAAAGACAGATTTCCCATCAGCCATCAATATCTGCCTCACCCAATCAGCTCCCGTGTCGTATACAGGATGTTCTACTTAAGCATGTTTGGACAAAACGGGATGAGGCGATGTTTTTCTTTTTTTTTTTTTTTTCCTGCGCATGCTATTTTGACAAAATGTGAAAACCTGACCTGTTTCGTTTTGATAGTCCAAAAGGACGTTGTGAAGATTTGATCAAGGGCTTATTTAGCGTTGCATAAAATATAAGTAAAAATGGGTGGAAACTAAATGTAAGGTATGTGTAAACGGGTTGCCCTCTTTTACATTTATAAAATGACGGTAAGCTGCGCGTTGTATAAAAAATTTGCAGGTCCTTCTCACTTTGCCTTTGCTCAATTTTTTCATATCATGAAAACCTTGTGGAAAATAAAGCATAGTGAAACCATTCTCCTATACTTCACAGGGGCCATTAAAAGAGGTTAACCATCATAAAACAAAGAGAAAAACTGTCGGTATTCACCTTTTACTCCGGTTACACTTTATTTCGTTAGAGGTGAGATAGTGATTTTGCCGATACCGATAGCTAGTTGAACCACACTGGCGATACAGATAAGTTGTTTTTTTTTTTTTTTTTTTATGTTTTCAGCGAAGATTTAAACTGATACTAAAATATGCTTTATTAACAAAAACAAGTACTGAACCATTCGTGAGTAGTAGTAGTGAAAAAAAATAATAGTAAAGTTGAAATTAACCCACTTAACAAGGAACCAATACTGACACAGCTTAATTAATCGAATGTACAACTGGACTTCGATTTTAAAAGTGTTACCCATTTAATGTAACTGTCAGCTTAAAGATGCCATTTTAAATATATACCAAAAGGCTTTAGCATAAAATTTAGATCCATCTGGATATTGTATGGACCGTGGGTACGGAAAGATGTCAGACCCCTTCATGTTAAGCTTTGTTTTATTGCAGCCATTTGCTAAAATAATTTGTTAATTTTTGTCCTCATTAATGTACACACAGACCCCCATATTGACAGAAAAAACAAGAATTGTTGACAGTTTGCAGATTTTATATAAGAAAAACTGAAATTATCACATGGTCCTAAGTATTCAGACTTTTTGCTGTGACACTCATATATTTAACTAAGGTGCTGTCCATTTCTTCTGATCATCCTTGAGGTGTTTCTACACCTTCATTTGAGTCCAGCTGTTTTTGATTATACTGATTGGACTTGATTAGGTAAGCCACACACCTGTCTATATAAGACTTACAGCTCACAGTGCATGTCAGAGCAAATGAGAATCAAGAGGTCAAAGGAACTGCCTGAAGAGTTCAGAGACAGACTTGTGGCAAGGCACAGCTCTGGCCAAGGTTACAAATTTCTGCTGCACTTAAGGTTCCCAATAGCACAGTGGCCTCCATTCCTTAAATGGAAGACGTTTGTGACGACCAGAACCCCTTCCTAGAGCTGGCCGTCCGGCAAAAACTGAGCTATCGGGGGAGAAGAGCCTTGGTGAGAGAGGTAAAGTAGAACCCAAAGATCACTGTGGCTGAGCTCCTGAGATGCAGTCGGGAGATGGGAGAAATTTGTAGAAAGTCAACCATCACTGCAGCCTTCCACCAGTCGGGGCTTTATGGCAGATTGGCCCGACGGAAGCCTCTCCTCAGTGATACATGAAAGCCCGCATGGAGTTTGCTTAAAAAACACCTGAAGGACTCCAAGAAATAAGATTCTCTGGTCTGATGAGACCCAGATAGAACTTTTTGGCCTTAATTCTAAGCGGTATGTGTGGAGAAAACCAAGCACTGCTATTCACCTGTCCAATACAGTCCCAACAGAAGCATGGTGGTGGCAGCATCATGCAGAGGGGGTGTTTTTCAGCTGCAGGGACAGGACGAATGGTTGCAATCGAGGGAAAGATGAATGCGGCCAGTACAGGGATATCCTGGACGACAACCTTCTCCAGAGTGCTCAGGACCTCAGACTGGGCTTAAGGTTTACCTTCCAACAAGACAATTGCCCTAAGCACACAGCTAAAATAACGGAGTGGCTTCACAGAAACTCTGTGACTGTTCTTGAATGGCCCGGCCAGAGCCCTGACTTAAACCCAATGAGCATCTCTGGAGAGACCTAAAAATGGCTGTCCACCAACGTTTAACATCCAACCTGACAGAACTGGAGAGGAACTGCAAGGAGGAATGGCAGAGGATCCCCAAACCAGGTGTGAAAAACTTGTTGCATCTAAAAGACTCATGGCTGTATTAGATCAAAAAGGGTGCTTCTACTAAATACTGAGCAAAGGGTCTGAATATTCTGGATATTTCAGTTTTTCTTTTTTAATACTTCTGTCAAAATGGTCAAACGCAATTCTGGTTTTCTGTCAATATGGGGCGTTGGTGTACATTACTGAGAAAAAAAAATTAACTGAACTAATTTTGCAAAGCATATAAACAAAGATGTGAAAAATTAAGGGGGTCGAATACTTCCGTTACCCACTTCCGCTCAGACTTGAACTGATTCTATTCTTGAACACTTGATGATTATTTAATCAGAATAAAAGCGCAGCGCTGAGTCTAGGTGAACTCACCGCTATCACACACACTCCGGACGCTTCGCGTTCAACCTGAGCAGCGGTCTAAAACAGTTTATTTAACCCTCTTAGCGCCAAAGTCGCAAAAATTTTTTTGTTTTTTTTTTTTTTTTTTTTTTTTTTTTTTTTTTTTTTTTTTTTTTTTTTTTGTTTTTTTTTCTTTGTTTTTCGTTCTGTTTTTTCTTTTTTTTTTTTTTTTCGAAAGAGTCACTTAATCAAATAAACTGTAGTTCCTAATATGGTGTAATATCTCATTTGTGTTCCCTACCACTAGATGGCAGACATGTAGTACTTCGATCCTAGACCAAAATTACTTCACGTTCCTATTCAAAGTGCTCGAGGAAATAGCAGAGCAAGTGAGCAATCGTGTCATTGATGCGGAAGCAGTTAAGCACAGAGCGTGCGAGTAAGCTGTGAGAAAATCACCAAATGGCTAATAAAAAGTTTGTACCGTGAGGATGTTGCAAATGTTATTCGCCGATTCTGACTCTGAAAGGGAATATTTTCCTTTTGGAAATGACGATCGGTCGTCTAATGATCGCACTTCTCCCAGTACATCTTTGCAGCGCAATGGTGCCGCCGTGCAAGGCGAGAGTGTTCACAAAGCACAAAACAGTGATCATTTCGACCCTTTGCCCAAAAGGGATGGGAGTGACAGGGAATATTATTATTCTGAATATTACTGATGAATGAGCAAAATAGTAGAATACTGCACATGCGTTTTATACTAGATAGTAAAGTAATCATTTGTACTTTCTCTGTTTATGTGGGTTTCCTCTTTTTGATAATTGTAATGATGGATAAAAGACAAAAAAACAATAGGTTCAACATCAAATCAATATCTATTAGTCCGGCAGTATTTGACATTCAGGAGGGCGCACCCGATGACATCCCTACTATGACAAATTAGATGAGCATATTTACACCCAACTAAATTCGGTCATGCCCAACTTTCTAATTTACATTAGAGCTCTCTTTTACGCCCTTTCAAGCTCCAGCTGAAATTCTGATGGCAATCCAGCGATTTTCCAAACAAAACCTGGGCCTAAAGGTGATCACCAAACGGACACAAGTTTACTTCAAGAATGAACAATTTGGCATGGATGAATTTGAAGTTTGGTGTTTAAAAAACGGAGCAAACGGAAAGAAAGCGCAACCTATATTATAGCTCTGTAAATGAAGCACACAGACTTTATTCGAGCCACAGAAAGACAAATGTTTTGCTGAAAATGCACAATACACAATTCATTATGTACATTAACAATGATTCGGGACCAATATAAAGTAATTTAAAGGGAATCTATGTGAATGGCGCTCTGTGGCGCGATAGGATTTTCTGTCGGCTGCATTTAAAACTGCGTCTGAAGTTTCCCGCTCTGTTCAATGTGCAGTATCACGTGTCTAAACAAATAGCACATGCTGTCAGTGATTTCAACCACTAGAGGCCGCTCTCGCACTGTGTAATGACAGCAGACCCTTCTCAGCCGCTCCAGCAATGGACGCAACCCGGAAAACTATCGGCATGGATTTTTTGTCGATAGCGATAGTCAAGCAATCAACTATCGGTGCCGATTAATTGGCAAAACCGATACATCGGTCGACCTCTAATTTCGATAGTCCACTTTAGACATTCTACTAACTGTAAGTAACTTTGCAACTACATGTGGGTCAACACCTCGCAAGAGGCATTTGTATGACTGTTAGGTGATGTGTTTGTAGAATAACTGCAGAAGTTAACGTATAGTCAGAGAATGTCTGTGTGGACCGATCAAATAGAGTATGTAGCTATTAAGCCGACAGTCTACTAATAGTCTAACAAATGATAGTTGACATGAAGTTATTTATATGGAGTTGATGGTCTAAAGTGGACTATCAAAATAAAGTGTTACCTTACTCCTTTCTAGAGTGTTCTAGAGTCAAGTTGAAAGATAACGCTTGTCTTCTTTTCAATATGACACAGGTTCTTTGAAATAGGGCCCAGTGGCCATAAAGTAAAATAATTAAAGCACAATTAGTCTGCTATTTATTTATTTACATTTTGGATTCTTTTTCATTCCCATTTTTAGAGTCAGTTAGTTTAGTCTTTAGTCGTATGCTGTAGAAAAAAAATACATTAAGACGACCTCAGAACAAATTCAACATCTGTTGTCTTCGGTCTGACGAAATTGAACAATAAAAACAGCCGTTCAGTGCCTTGGGGGGAAAAAATAAAGAATATCGTTCAGATTTTAAACAACGCTGAAATTTTCCATAATTCAGTCTGTTGTCTGTCTTTCGTCAAAAACTAAACGGTAAAAAAACATAAAAAATAGAGGAAGTAGTAATAATTTAGAAAAAAACCTGCCTATCCAACGCCCTCAGAAGAGAAACGGCTCCTGCCTGGCGGGAAAAACTGGAATCAATCTTTCTTTATGAAACAGAGGCTGACAATTCCAAATTTAATTAATATTATATATTTAAGCTAAGCATTTAAAAAATTGCTGTGCACACTTCAGTCTCCGTGCTCACAGTGTCTCAGAACACTAATATTTTAGCTGAATCACTGCCTGTCCATCTGGGATTTCAGTATGGAGATAAAGGAGATATAATTTTTCAGTATTACATGACATCGTGGGTGTATATTAGCACAGTTTGGTGTTTTCTTGGGGCGTCTGGCAGAGCGTTAGGACCCAGAAGTGGTGAAGCGTGATGTCAGTTGTAACAAGCAGATATTCTTAACCACTCTGTGAATCTGCTATGAGCAAGAGGTGGCGTGAAGTTGCACCACAAAAAAGCCTCGCCCTTTATTCAATATTCCGTTTCACTTGGGTTAAGGCTAGAAGGGATACATCTGGCGTGGGCATGCACACAAAAATACAGTGTAATTTTTGTCACACTGTACAACAATAATTAATATTTTGTGCATTATTGCAAGGGGCAGGTTTAGGGTTGGGGTAGGTGCGACGTTAATAAAAAAACAATCTAATAGGTAGAAAATTAAATTTATTGTTAGCTTCCTGTTTTAGCTGTATCCCTTCTAGCCACAACCTTTCACTTGGAAATACATCACAACTCTGAAGTCAGTTGCAACTTCTGATTCACGGGTACTTTACTATTGATATTTTTCCAAGGTATTGAAGTTAGAAATTCCTGCATCATAACCACTAATTCACATACTTTGTCAATAAAATAAAAGTGGGTTTTATTCAAAGTAGCTATTATCCACATACTGTAAATCTTTGATGTGAATGAATATTTTTTGGTAATTCATTAAATATTGCCGGCTAAAAAGTAACTAGTAACTAGTACTCTGAGTAGTTTTTGATAAGAGTAATTTGTACTTTTACTTAAGTACTGTTTTGGCACCAGTACTTTTACTTGTAATTGAGTATTATTTCAGCAATGTAACAGTACTTGTACTTAAGTACAAATTTTCAGTACTCTGTCCAACACTGATACTGCTATTAACAATTCGCTAATAACGCAATCTGAATTCTATGATACTGCTGCTACACTCCATGAAAGTACTAAAAACCCAAATGAACACACAAATAGTAAATTCCAGTTTAAGAGTGTCCTACTATTAGCTACATTGTACATGGGCTACTGATTGGAAATTATTTATTATTAGTAGTAATTTTATATTTTAAATGAATTCATGATTAATTATCTTTAAGCTATCACTAAACATGACTTCCATAATAAACTCTTCACTATCGCTGAACCAAGGTAATGAGTGAAAAAGAGATGTGGCCCCTTTAAGAGTGAGCTCTCCCTCTTCTTAAGTGCATTGCACGTATAATTACACAAGTACACGTATAAGTGGGTATATTATTTTCTGTTGCTCATTAAGTTGTTATGGTTAAATAGGTAAGCTGTTGACAGTATGACATTTATGAAAGACGGTTATACGGGTTCTGACTTAAAACACTGAACAACGGTGAAATGCCAACTGCAAACTGACCCCACTAACGTTAGTGAGGTGTGCATCTTGTATGTGTAACGAATGAGGCGTGACAATGGAGTAGGGATCCAAATGCAAGGCTTTTAATTAAAAAACCGTGATCAAAACAGGCAGGGTCAAAATATCAGCAAAACAGTACATCCGAGGCAATCCAAAAGAGTAATCCACAAAAACAGGCAAAGGTCAGGGCAGGCAGCAAACAATCATAAAACAGATAAATAGTCCAAGATCAAAATACACGAAGGAATGAAACTTGGGGAAAACAGGAGAATGTAAATCTGACGAATGCAATAATGTACTGAAATCAGAGTGAAGACTGTTTACTTATCTAGCTGTTGAGTTCAGAGAAACTCTGAAAGCGCGCTGCAAAATGCTCAAGTGAACGCTAGCCAGCCATATAAATGCAAGGCAGTAAGCTCATTGGCTGCATATGCAGCATGAACCAGTCAGATTGTGTCAAGTCGTTTAACTCTCTGAATATCAGTTATGTCTACCAACCTCAGCAGGCACTCTCGGAGTTCATGAGTGAATAAATCTATAGAAATATAGACAAGATTGATATTGCTCTTATACATAGTTCATTCCTCAATTAAAACTTGACAGGCTATTATGCCATCTTAAATGAGGTTCTACAATACAATCAAATAAGATAAATTAAATATATAACCAAACTACATTTATTTTCATATTAGATATTAAAAATATTTTGACAAATTATATTAATTAAATATTTAGAATCACAGAAGTATGTCTTCATACCACAAACTCTTCATGTGGTATGTTTGATGGCATTACAGGGTGTCCCAAATGAACGCATTTTGTCAAGTGGACTTCAACAGATATCCTGAGCTCAGTGATTAGGGAGCAGTAAACACTACATAGTGACAATGTCAGCTGGAATGCAGCTTGTCAATCATAAAGTTTTGCTCCTGAATGAATCTGTTTCGAACTAAACATTTGTGTGAATGATTCAGTTACTCACTCATGAAGACACTTTATTGGTGTAACCCACAGAAAGTCAATGAATTAATGCAAAAACTGGAACTAACTGTTGTTTAAATGGCAATATACTGTAATTACCTATAAAGCTGTGTGGAGAAAAACATAATAATAATAAATTCAGGTGGTTCCTCTAATTTCAATTGTAGTGAAGCTGAAACCTCCAAAGCCTCCCATTTTTGAAGAACCACTTGACGTTGGAAACTTTACCAGAACAGACACCGGAGAGAGTTTTGAGGTGAAACTTTCAGGCACAGCTCCACCAAATTTCCCTCCTAACAGAATCACAGATCTGAGTGCTGAGATCCAGGAGGACACGGTGCTTCTCAACTGGACAGCTCCTGGTGAAGACCTCGACCAAGGGACAGGTAACGCATACAATTACTATACCAGTCTTTAAAAGGTTTTTCATTTGTTTAACATCTTGTTAGCTGACAAAATAAAAGTTGTTTTAAAGTTACATCATGAAATAATGTATCTTTAATTGTC